>JAJOOR010007459.1:0-43798 GCA_036250505.1 Solanum acaule | reverse complement strand
ATAAAACAGCTAAACTTCTCAAATTACCAATAGTTGAAGGAATAGCACCAGTTATTGAACAGAAGCTAAGATCAAGAACCTGTAGAGATGCAAGTCCACTGCCAAACCAATCAGGAATAGAACCCAGAAGTGCAAAATTAGATGCATTAAATGACTCCAACAGAGTCAAATTTTGAAGGGCATCAACTAAGAATTGAGGATTTTGATTCCCAGTATGTGTTCGCTTAAAACCAGAAATGTTAATCCCAGTAACTCTACCATTGCTGCAAGAAATACCTCTCCAATTTGAACAAGGGATACCCTTAATAGGCCACTCTCTGGCTCTTAATCCTAAAGAAGATCTCAATTGAAGTAAAGCCAATCTATCTTCTTGCTGCTGGAATGTAGAATGAAAAAGCAAGAAAAGGAGGAAACAAAGGTAACCCAGTTGGTGCCTCATTCTTGGTGAACCTTCATTGAAAGTAGTGAAGGTTTGGGGTATACAAATATGAATACAAGTGAGGCAAAACCCCACTGCTTATCATTCAGCGTTGTACTGAATCAGAAGGTCTGGGGGTTTGATTCTTGGTCTTGAAAAGTATGCAAGTGCTATAATAGTTGGGTTATTCTTTTCTTTCAGTTGATGGGTGACAGAGAAAATACTTAAAAATAGTGAAAAGGGGAGGGAGAAGTAGTTAAGCGCGAACATCTCCATTTTTCTACTTTTATTATACAGTGTGTAAGCTCCTACTTCGATGGAGGTTGGATAAAAACAGAGGCAGTCAAAGAGAACAAAATACAGCCTTCACTTCATAATGCAATACAAAATCACTTTAGTGGCCTCTTTTTCCCACATCGGATATTCAAAAGGAAACATAATGGTTTAAAAGTAAAAGCATAAGTGCAGTTGTCATACGGGGGTGTGGAGCTGAAAACTGCACACGATTCCTATCCCAACCCTAAACCACTTCTGTAATCAGAAGATTTAATTTAGAAGGGGGTGTGGTTTGCCCGGTGTTTTCCCCCAGTTGTTGTGCCAAACAAAAGAAACACCGACGCCTATGCGTGTCCCAGTTCTCAGAGTTGAATTTCTCTTGGCAGGTTAGAAGGTAGTGGCCACTGACATGGACATGTATTGTGGTCACTTTGGCCTCACTTGCCTTCGATAAATGAAGACTTTGAAATATTTATCAAATTATTCTTTAAAAAGTAAATTCACTTTTCTCTCTCTTTATAAATGTATTAGAGTATTATTTTAAGATTAAGTAGGACCAATAAGGGTAAAAGAGGAATTGCACCTTTAAATACTTACCATATAAGAAAATGTGACATTCTTTTTGGGACTGACTAAAAAGGAAATAGTGCCACATAAAATGGGATGGAGGGAGTATAAAATAGCAAATTAAATGTTATAACCACTGTTTGATTTAATTGCAATTCATAGCAAACTGTTGTTATTCGTCTCTTTTTGAAATTCTCACTCGTCACTCTTGTTTTTTCGCTGGTAGTCTCTTCCTCGCCTCTTTCACTTTTATACAAATACAAATGTATAAAATGCGTGTGTGTTTGTATAAAGCGAGAGAAAACTGTATATATACATATTTTTTCGTTCGCCTCTCTCCCCAGAGAATCTCGCTCGCCTCTCTCACTTTATACAAACACAAAAGTATAATTTGTGTTTGTGTCTGTACAAAGCGAAAGAAAATTGTATATACAAATACATATATTTTCGTCTTATACACTTATAACTATCCACAAATTACACAGTAATTATACATTAAAAATGAATATGATTATTTTTTATTGTGGGTATTTGTTGGAATGTTATGTAGTATATAAAAAAAAATACCATAATAAATGCAGCATATCAAATGATTGATATAGTTCACTTTATGATTGTTAATTTTTCGTATTGTATTGTCTTGCGTTATATTGTATCGTATGGTATTATTTTAATAAATATAATGTTAGGAATAATTTGTATTGTTCTCAATCATTACACAATATCACACATCGATAATTTGAATGATAAACGTAAAAAAAAATGTAGGGTACAGTAGAGTCATGGGGAAAGATAGAGCAAAGGATATGATTGGATTATTATTAAATAATAAATAAAGACAAAATGAGAAGAAAATATAAAGGCAACGACACGATCACACCAAATCGGTGGTTTGAAACTTTTCATCCTTACCAAACAATGAATTTAAATGATACAATACAATAAAATTTAAGTAAAAATCAAAACAAACATTGTATTTAATTATTTTAAACTAATAATACAACGAATAACAGCCGTCCAAACAAGGTTTACAGGGGATTCTTTCCAATTGACATTCTTTAATCTTTTGGGAAATAAGAGAAACTATTATTAAAAAGATTCAAGTATTGCAAATGAGGCAATGTCACAACGCTGGGAGGAATTGTCCCCGTTAAATTATTTGAAGACATATCAAGCATAATGAGGTTCTCTAGGTACCTAAATGACGCAGGAATTGATCCAACGAGCGAATTATGTGAAAGATCAAGTACACCAAGATTCGATAATTGACCCAAACTCATTGGCAATGGTCCAGTAATAGCATTATTGGACAAGTACACAATAGTTAAATTACCCAAATTGCCAAGACTTGATGGAATAAGACCAGTAATTGAACAAAACCTAAGATCAAGAATTTGTAAAGAAGGTGCAACTCTAGATCCAAACCATACAGGAATAGGACCTGGAAGTTTGAAATTCGATGCGTTAAATCTCTCCAAAAATGTTATGTTTTGAAGGGCTTCAACAGAGAATTGAGGATTATTTTGACCAACTGTGGTACGTCTGAAACCTGATATGTTGATTTCAGTGACACGACCATTTTTGCAACGAATGCCTTTCCAATCTGTGCATGGGTTTACCATTCTAGGCCTAGGCCATTCATTCCTTCTTAATCCTAAAGTAGATCTCAATAGAAACAAAGCTTTTCTCTCTTCTCTCAAACTCAATGAAAATGTAGAATCAAATAATAAGAAAAACACAAAACAAAGAAAACTCAATTGGTGCCTCATTGGACTTTGAAAATTCTAATTTTTTTTTACCTACTAATATAAGGTTTGACTAGTGGATTGTCAAAATCCGTTTTAATGCTACACATGCAAATTTAGTAGTATAACTATTTGCTAACCTTATAAATAAAATAATTAATTATATTACCATATTAGTTGAATTTACAACTTGCAATTTCACTTATATTCATAAAAGGAAAAAAAATTAGACAAATGGTCCAATGAACCAAAATTCCTTATCCAAAACATAAATATGTTGTATTGAGAAAATATTTACCCATTCCGTCCATCTTTACTTGTCCACTATATTATTTTGAAATGTCCAACAATACTTAACCATTTTATAAAACCAATGAATAATTTATCATGTTGTGTCTATTTTACCCTTGCTATTAAATACTATTCATTTTTCATTGTTTAGATGACTTATATTTACTAAGGCTGATTTGGCAACATTATTCATGTCATTTAGTGTTTCTTAATCCTTGTGTCAAGTTAATAGTGGACAACTATTGTTGGACAAAGGGAATACCATTTATAACAATAACATTTTTTTCAACTTGAACACTTATAATACAATTTTAATACATATTACAAAACAAAATTTATAAAACACATATAATACAATTTTTTATTAATGGATAGTATATTTATCAGACATTTTAATACACTTATAACACACTCTGTCAATTTTTCTCGTCAAACAAGCATAATATATTTTAAAACACACCTAATATATCTATATTGCAGTCATAATTCACTTTTAATACATAGTCCAGATTTAGTATTGTTATTTATTACTATAAATGATAAAAATATAAAACATTTCTTAAATTAATAATTATTTATTAAGAAAATACTAACTCACGTAATTTATTCATCATCATTTGTTTTCTACCAGTGAGCCTCGTTTCTTCTCTTCTTTTCTTTTCTCTTGTCTTGCACTCTTCGGACTTTCGGACCACAACATAGAGAAAAAAAAACCATTAATCTTTTTTGGGTGCTTTTAAGTATTTAAATTTTTAATTACAACAATAATTTCTCGCCTTTTCGTCACTGAAGAGATTTGAAGCTTAAATTTTAAAATTTGACCAGTCGTAAATGTTTATTTCAAGCAAATAATATATTAAAAGACCCGAAATATCAAGAAGAACTCATATCTAAAATTTAGGATTATTTAGACAGGATTAGGTTAATTGAGACTTTAAAAAAATTAACTCGTTGAGAAAGATGAATTTCTACGATGTATAAATATTGTATAAGTTGTGTATGTTTCTATAAAAATATTAGTAAACTTCTAGAGGGAAACCCTTATTGGCAAATAAATTTACGTTAAAGGAAGTAACATCCAAAGCCTTAAAATTCTGAATCTGCCACTGATTCCGTAGTAGCTACAATGTTATTTTTCATTTCTTTAGTCAGGAGTGTTGGGTTCGAAAGTGATTAGTGCGTCATGCGGAAGCATACAATTGCATATCATATGGTTGATAAATCAGACAACAAAAACTTATACTAAAAACATAATATTATTATATGAAAACTAATATAAAAGAAAAATATTATAAATTGTTGAGAGAATAAATCTCCCCATAAACTAAACTCTTAAACGTCTACATTGTGAAAGTTATTGTGTTATTGGTATGAGAAGAGGGGTCTTCAATTTATAGATCTCCTAACTTTTCCTCTAAGGAAAGAATAAACCAAATATGGAAGAAAAATATATTTTTCTTTCATGAAAAGTAAAAACATTTATGGTAATGTTTTGTCTTTTCTTTTAGAAAAAAATAAATTTCAAATAAGGTAAGAAAATCAGGGCAAAACCCTAACAAGGAGTTCTCAAAAGTTTAGTATTATTTTTATTCTTTGATAGAGAGGCATACAGTATTCATGAAATTGTACACAAAATATATAAAAAGTACATAAAAATTCATTCGAGAATCATTATTATTATGAAAAATATTTCATTTATGATTTCATATTTAAAAAGGTATATTATAAATTAGGTGTTCTTTATTATGACGTAGACATGATTGTAATTCACGTAATGATTTTATATGTTATACAACTTTCTTTTTAATGAATGAATTTCCAAGAAAATTTAGATTAAAATTTGCCATCTATTATGAATGCTCAGTTTTAAATTTTTAAAAGCTACTTAATTTTTTTATCGTCTTTTGTATTGTGTGCCTTCCTCTTTCGTATATCTTTTCATGATTCTATGTTCTTTCGGGATACAATGTTGATCGATGAATCAACTTTTCAAGAGTTTTGAGAAGATTATATTAAAAAAATGTCTATCATTGTGATTATTTATTTTTTGAGAGAAGTATTGAAAACACCTTTAAATTCGACGTAGATTATTAGTTTTATCTCCAAACTATTTATAACCGCCTTAAAAATACCTTTTACTTGACTAACTGAACTCAAAATATACACCCCGATCTTGCAACATGAGTGACGTACAATCCTAAATTCTCGCTTGTTTCCAACACTTCTCTCGACTTTCTATTAAGAGTTTCATGCTCCTACAAGAGTTTGAGACCACTTGATATGTCATGTGGCAGATTGGGGTGTATCTAAGTTTAGTTAGTTAAGTCAGGATGAGTAAGACTGTCAATAGGTCGGAGACGAAACTGATAATTTGTGCCAAGTTTAGGGGTATTTTCAATATTTCTCTCTTATTTTTTTCTATCGATGAGTCTTCATAACCAATTATAATTTAAAGAATTATAGTATCCAATAATTGTGGTATTAGCAGTTTTATTAAAATATTGTGTTATAATAATGCATATCTAATTCATTATAAAAATAATATTTTTGTGTTAAATTTACCTGCATATAAAATTATAATTTGTGATAATGATAATGAATAACAAAAGTGGAAGTTCTGGATAATTCGAGATTAACAGGTATGTTTATTTGGTGTGATTGAATATTTTTTAGAGTTTGTAAAATCTACGAGTATAATTCATGTTACATGTTATAAAAAAAATAAAAAGCAAAACGTTTTGAATATCACGGCCTAACGCTTTTTGATACTTCAATCCAAACTTTGCCAGAATTTATTTTTTTCAAAAATATAATAAAATTACAACCCAACGCTAACTTAATACCTCTAGAATAAGAATTTGGCCATTAATTAGCCCCAATGCTGTTGTCATGCAGATGTAAGATATGAGTGTTGTATTTTATGTGAGAATGTAGTAAATTTTAAATGCAAGGAATAACTTATTTTATTTATTGAAAGATAAAAAGTATAAATGCTTTAGAATATGTTCAAAAGTTGTGGAGGTGTGGGTAGGAAAAAGCAAGAAGTATTTTGCAGGAATATAATTATCTAACTATTATATAGATTAATTAACATATATTCTAAAGAGCGGGTTAATATAGCTAGGAAAAATTATTACTATAATCAAATAAAATTCTATATTACTAAATTTACATATATGTTTTTATTCAATAAGCCTAATAAAATTTTATAAAATATAACAAATTTGCATCTCCTTTGTTTGGATATAAACTTCAAGAGACAATATGTTTTCCAGAAAATGATAGTGTGAAGAAATTAATATCTAAAATTACACATTTATAATCTCATTTCTAGTCATTTTGTTCCTCTTCTTTGTTTTCTCATTATTTGTATTTTATACAGATAAAGATGAAAAAATAAAAGTCCATCATAGTATAGAGACGAATCAGAATAAAACAAAACTCCATTGTCAACTTTCAAAGAAGCTTGAAGTTCAAGCTCTAAGAATTAATTTGTTGTAAATGTACGTTTTGAGTGGGTGATATCTCAATAGAATCGGCATGCCGAAGGGAGTTTAAAACTAAAACTTGGAGCTATTTGGATAAGATTTGAGTTAGTTTTGGCCTGATTTCAATCTTAATTTGTTGGAGTTCGAAATTACGGTTGCATTGTATGTATGAGAGTTGTATGATAATTATATGTTGAGTTTATGAAAAATATATTTTAAGTTTTGTATATTATTGTATTTGTATTTAATTTGTATGAATAATATAGGAAAGTTATACACAATGTTATCTTAGTTGTTGTTAAATTTTCTTCAGAAACCTAAATTAACTTCATACAGTTGTACCCATATTTCATACATAATTTTTATACGAAATTGTGAGTGAAATTTAAATCACGTTTTTTTCATAAAGTTTTTCTGCTTCTTAAAGCAAAGGAAGAATATTAGTCGGAAGTAAAGACTACACTCCACAATTGTGGCTTATACAAAATTTATACAATGATCTACATATTTCCTACGTTTTTCCTACACGAAAATTTAAAACCTTGAGTGAAATTTCGTAAATATTTTGAAAGATGACTTCTATTATGTTTAGTAAATGAAAACCTCCACTTATATTTCGTAAAAATATAAGTCAAATTTTGTATGTATATAGGTGATTCTCCCTAATGTTTATTTGTATACTTCATAAATTCCTAGAAATTTTTAACTTGTTGGGCCGTAAATGTTCGAATCTTGGCCCACCAATGTTCTTATTCGAATTGGGTTTTCTTTCTTATCCAAAAAGAACCGAATAGGATGTATGATCATGTGAGCCCATAAAAAGCATCATCACATAAATTCACACTCCACTTCAAGAAAATATTCCAACTTTTTTTTTTAATTTTAAAAATAAATCAATATAATTTTGTCAAACTGATAATGCTGGTGATATTATTATTACTTCTTTTCTTCTTCTTCTTCTTCTTGTATTGTTAAAGAATACCTAAAATGTTACTTCCTCCATTTCAAATTAATTGAATTGTTGAGGTGTTTCACACCCTTTAAGAAAAGAAGATTAAGATATAAATTAGACATACTTTTCCATTTTTATCTTTATTAATTATTGTCAAATTGATTAAAATAACTAAATATTAATTATAATTACTAATTCTAATACTAACTAATAAAGGGTAAAATTGGAAGAAGATTCTAAAAATAGTCTTGAAGATTGAACAATTAAATTAATTTAAAAAATAAAAAATATTTTAATAATTTAATTAATTTAAAATAGAGGGAACACGAAGGAGTTCATTCAATTTTCATATGTTGCAAGCTTATGGCATCACTTGTGATGGGAAATTTTAAACTTGACATATTAATTTTTTTTTTTTGTCCAAATAAGTGATGGGGTTGAAAAATATCCAAAATCCATTAAAGAAAAATGAAGAATTGGGAGGATCAATAATAGGTAGGATGGTAATTTAGGAATCATGCTAGTGCAACTTTGTGTGGGATTGCGTTTTATCTAAACGGAATCACAGCTAAAGTCAGGTCCACAAAGCGAAACTGATGCTCTAAGAATATTTATCACACTCCAGCGCCACATCTTCACTTACTAAAAAAAATATCTCACATATATCATCACTTACTTAATGAGACAGTTCGGTCGGTTATTTTTAAAAAACTATATTATTTTAATTTTTTGGATAATTTATAATATATATAATTAAAATTAGACTTTTTAAAGCTATTCCAATTATATCGGTTTCTCTTCAATATCGGTATGGTTCGATCGATTTTCGGTTTTTTACTTGTATCACCTCAAAATATACTATTGTTAAAATATTTCTTTCGCGAATATGTTCATGAAGAAGCACTTCAGTTCTTCACCAAGAAGTTAAGAATGTAAAATCTTGTCGTCGTATTGTTTGATCTTAAACATTTAATATGAATGTTTGCATATGTTTAGGTGTACTATTTCATAGAGTATCTATTATGATATCATTTAATTTTAAAACTAACTAAAGATTAAAGACCAGAGATCCAAAGTCGTTCAATCACTACTCACAAGAGGCCTAGTACTTAATTAGGTTATATTTATATTTGAAACTTGTTATAAAATATATTTATATATTAAATTTAACATATTGTTAATATATAAATACTTTATTTACATACATGTAAGGTTATTCGGTTCGGGAATTTTTCAGTTTTTTTCATAAATTAAAAAGACCATTCCAATTGTTCGGGACGGTTATACACTTAAATAAAAGTCCAGGATTTTATTGAAAAAATGACATAAATCGGATCGGTTCGGTTAGGTTCGGTCGGTTTTTCATATTCTTTTGACACCCTAGTTACTAGCATTAATTTTCGAATTTTCATTAAAAAATTTAAAATATATAAAAAAAAAATGTTGAAGAAATATATATATATATATATATGTAAATTATAAAGAGAAAAGTATTAAAAATATTTTTAAGCTCAGCGTAAATTATTAGTTTCATTTCAAACTATTGATAGCTTTAAATATACACCTTAACTTGACTATCCGAACTTAAATACATCCCTGATCTTGCAACATGGGTGAAATACATCTCTAAATATCATCAGGTTTAATAGCGTTTTCAACATTTCTCTTGATTTTTTATTAAGAGTCTCATGATCCTACAAGAGCTTGAAACTACTTTCTATGTCATGTAACATATTGGTGGTATATCTAAGTTTAGTTATTCAAATAAAAATATATTTTTAAAGTTATTAGTAATTCAATGATAAAACTAATAATTTATATCAAAATTAAAAATACTTTCAACACTTTCTTAACTATATAAATAATGTAAATTTTTGTTGATGGAAGTTCATTATGGGCCTTTACTAGTTCAAGCGACCAAGAGAATCTTTGGATTAGTTGGTCAAATCAGTTTTTATAAGTAATATTTTTTAATTTATTTGTGTCTGTATATTTTAAAGCTGAAATAGCTTTTAAAAGGCCAAAAGTCATAACTAAACTCATTATATTTGACTTATGAATACACTGGGTTAGTTTAATTGGCGAACAAAATTATTTGGAGTAATTTATTTTATTTAGAGTGAAATAAAATAATATTCAATTAGATGGGATAAGGTAAAATATCAGGTTATGCGTGTGAGTAAATTTATGCTTGGTTTGATTTAAAGTATAAATTTATTCCATAAATTCATATTTCCAGCTAAACAATTTTTAAATTTTATTTCAAACTAACTTTTGAAATATCAAATCTTATATTATACGAACCAAACGCCACAATAAATATAATAAATATACTATCATTCATGTTGTATTCTGTTTTTTTTATTTAACTAAAATTGGATCAATGAGTATTAAAAGCTTTGTAATAGAGTATTATACTTTTTTTTTTTATATAATTTTTTATTTATTTGGTTTAAGATTATATAAAGAATTGATATAATTTTGACAGTTTTCGCAACTTATGAGAGTTGTAGTATAAATATAATAAATATACTACAACTCATGTTCAATTCTACTTTTTATTGAACTAAAATTGGATCAATAAGTATTAATACTACTTAGTAGCTTTGTAATAATGTATTATACTTTTGTAGTTTTGTTATGAATTTTTATTTATTTGGTATAAAATTATATAAAGAATCGATATAATTTTAAAATGTCACTTAACTATGAGAAATTATCTAAAAAAAGTCATTAAACTTTATTTTGTATCAATAGAATCACCCAAATTACATATCCAAACATGATTTTATATCATTATTTTATCTCACATGACCAAACGGGATAATTTCTATTAACAGTATGTGATCGAAATGACTGTTAATCACCAGTTTTAAGTTTTAACCAGTGGTAGCCAATCCATTAGCGTCGCAATCGGTAACAAACTAGCGCTTCTAGTGCGCCGTGCGCATAAAATTAAGGGTGAAAGCAAAAAAGTAGTGTCCTTGGCCTATAAAAGGCAGCATTTTGTACCCAGAAAATGCACATCTCTCTTGTCTATTGAATTAAAATTGAAAAAGAATGTCTGCTGAAGTTGAATACAGATGCTTCGTGGGTGGGCTCGCATGGGCTACCAACGATAGAACCCTAGGAGAAGCTTTTTCTCAGTACGGCAATGTGGTCGACTCCAAGGTCCGTTTGTTGCACAGCAGAGATCAGATCCGATACCATTTTATTTTGGCTTCGTTGATCACCTCATCTCTTTACTCTCTCTGTTACTATGTTACTCTGTTACTCTCTCTCTGTTACTGTTACTATTTGTTACTCTTACCCTTATTCCATTCCTTTATACGGTACGTTGAAGATTGATCGCTTTTAGCTTTTCTAATTGCGTTTTTTTTTTCTTTTCAAAATAATTTATGTTCTGATTCATTTGTGATTATTTTTGTGTTTCTTCATGATCTTCGATGTTACATGCATTTTTAAATCTCTAATTGTGGATCTGAATTCTGATCCTTTTATTTACCGATTTGTTTTCTTTCAGATTATCAACGATCGCGAAACAGGTAGATCAAGAGGATTTGGTTTTGTTACCTTTACTGATGAGAAATCCATGAGGAACGCAATTGAGGCAATGAATGGCCAGAACCTTGATGGTCGTAACATCACTGTTAACGAAGCTCAATCACGCGGAAGCGGCGGCGGCGGTGGTGGTTTCGGAAGTGGCCGACGGGGTGGTGGTGGTGGTGGTTTCAGAGGTGGTGGCGGATACAATGGCGGTGGTGGATACAGTGGTGGTGGCAGTGGTGGATACGGTCGACGTGAAGGTGGCAACGGTGGTAGTTATGGAGGTGGCCGTGACCGCGGATATGGTGGTGGTGATCGTTATGGTGATGGTGGATCCCGTTACTCAAGAGGTGGTGGTGCATCAGAAGGAAGCTGGAGGAATTAGGTAGATATAATAAAATTCTGAAATTGGGTTTAATAGTCTAAAATATGTCATAGTTTTGGTTTGGAAACTATGTTTCTGTGTTGAGTTTTTGTTAGTGTTGTGGTTTCTTGCTATTGGCTCGTTATGTTACTGTGAGGGATCGGTTCAATCAAAGTTATAAATGATCAACCCCTTTTCTATTTGGTGTGTGTTCGTTTTTTCACTCCTCCTAATCAATAATTAGAATCGAAAAAAAGCTTATTAATTTCTGATTTTGATAACAATTTTAATTTTTTTTGTTTATCGGGTTATTAATTTTAATAATTTGAAGTATGTTTTTAACAAGTGAATCGATAATCAATAGTAAATTTATATATTATATTTATATCATTCAATATATATATATAGAGAGAGAGAGTGTCTTGGTTTCATACTTTTATCTGAATCGAACCGACCAATATATATGCCTGCTTCACATTTTTAGTCAATCCCAAAAAGAATAATCTATTTTTATATTTTAGTACTCTCCCTGTGTAATTTTACTTGTCACATTTGAACTTAACACTTTTACTATTAAAAAAACAATGATCCACATACTAAAGGTAAAACATGTAAAAAAAAAATTATTATTTTTTCTTAATAGGTTATGGTGTGACGAAAAGATGAAAACAAAAATCTAAAAATAAAGAACACCAAGTTTATTGTGAAATTACCCTTCAAACCGAAGGTAACACCCACGGGATCGACAAGATCCGAATTGCTTCACTATAACAATAAGAGGGTTACAAATATTCTTGGCTACACAACAAGTGCCAAAATAGAACAAACAATAGCCACACCAACAAAAGATAAATAGAAAGAAACACCACCCAAACCCAGCTGCTATTCGGGATCTAAAACAGGATCATACTGACCTAAGAATCCAATCTCCACCGTTCAAATCAACCTCCAAGATGTAAGGAACACTCAGTCAAAATTTCAGCCCGATCCAACGGTTAGTTAATCGGGAAACGCGATCTGAAGGTTTTTGGTCGGAAAAAAGACTGCAACAAAAGAATCATTTTTCTTCTCTCTTTTTCTCTTGTTGAAAGCTCTCTCAAAAACCTCTCTTATGTCCTAATGTCTTTCAAAGATAATACTAATGAACAATTGAATTATTCTCTCAAAACTATCCTCTATTTATAGAGTTGTGTTTTTCTTACAAAGCCAAAACCAACTCCAAATATAATTACAATTCCAATTCTTTTTCGAATAGAATTGAAAACCAAATAAGGAGAATAATTTTAATCCTTTTCCAAGTAGGATTAGGCCACGGGCCTTCGACTGGAACATGGGCCATAGCCCAACAAACTCCCCCTCCATCCAAAGGGCCAAATGGACTTCAAGTGGAGGAACTCTTGACAAGCTTCATGCCTGCCACACTTCTACAAAACTCATGCTTGTCTACGGTGCTTCTTTCCACTTATCTCTATGAGTATCTAACATGACTTCATTATAACCTTCAAGTTATCCTATGTCAGTCAAAATGATATACCCATTAGGAGAATAACGTGTTATACTTCGTTTCTCCCTAGTGGATCTTCTACAAGAGGTTTCTGGAGCATCCGAAGTAGTCATCTCAACATTAGTTGGTTGATGATCAACCACAACATCATCAATAGGAACATCTATAGGTTCTACACCTGATAATTATCTACATCATTATCTTGGATTACTTCATGTGAAAAATATGTATCAATAATAGAAAATGGGTCAACATCAACTAAGCTCTCATCAATATGAGAATCTAGTTTCTCAACCAGCTTGTCAATATCTTCAATAGTTTGATCTTCAAAGAACACATCATCACGACTTCTAATGAGCTTCTTATCAATTGGATCATAAAAGTGATATCCAAATTCATCTTGACCATAACCAACGAAGATGCATTGCTTTGTTTTAACATCCAATTTTGACCTCTCATCTTTTAGAACATGCACATAAGCTTTACACCCAAACACTTTCAAGTGATCATAAGAAATATCCTTCATAAATCAAACTCTGTTTGGAACATCACCATCCAAAGCAATAGCAGGAGACAAATTGATAACATAAGCAACAATGTTAAGTGCTTTAGCCCAAAATGAATTTGGAAGTTTAGCCTCTGAAAGCATGCATCTAACTCTCTCAACTAAAGTTCTGTTCATCCTTTCTGCCAAGCCATTTAATTGACGAAAATGGCCTAAAATACCCTCGAAGTATTGAAAATAGTACACAACTACCCCTCATCCACCTATTGGCTCCAAAATACCCTCCCCATCCACCTATTGGCTCACAAATACCCTCCCCATCCACCTTTGAGTCCAATTTTAGCCACTTCATTAATGGAGCACCATTTAAAATAATTAAATAATCCTTTTAATTATGTGGCGCTCAATCATTGGTTGCAATTTAATTATTTAATATAGTTTTAAACTCACCCATTACCCACCCATTTTTAACTAAACCCACCCAATACTTATTAAACCCGCCCTAAAATATAATTTTAAACTCACCCATTACTCGCTCGATCGAACCCATGCATGGGTTCTTTTTGTATTGGGTCGGGCGGTTTTAATAAGTATTAAAACGTACCATAGTGTGACCACTATATTAATCTAAAATAATCAGATCACAAAGAAAATCCAAGATTTTTTTAGAGGGACAAATTGTATAGATACTGAGTTAGAAATTTATATAAAAAATTCAAAATGTAAATCTAAAGCTATTGAGTTTAGCTGAATTCACCTCTGACTTCGTTCACTACAAAAAAAGAAGAAGATATTTACGGACAATAGATTTTTTTAAGTGAAAATTGAGTTAATGTTATTACATTCAAAGTTGCTAAAGTCTTTAGCGTTATTTATGTAGAATGTTGGCTATGAATATACATATATATTATTGCCGTAAAAAATATAATATAAATTTTTTTTTATTATTAGCGTTAAATTCTTTATTTGTTGTAGTGATTGCCTGTTTGATTTATATGACTACAATTCTATCACCATTATAATTTTTTTTTCCAGATAATCAACAAATGTGAACTGTACATACATTATGTTAGCAACTCATATTTGACTCCACAGAAACAAAAAAATATATTTAATCATGTATATAATGTGTGTCTTTATAATTTATATTAATTAATAAAGCTTAAGCTTTATTTATTGAATTTTCTCTTCTACGAGATTTCTTGATGCTCATTCATGACATTAGAAAGATGTTTCTAATGGAATGACATCCAAAAATATATTTTGATGCTCATTCATGACTTGATGCTCAATATTTTAGGGCGGATTTAATAAGTATTGGGACGGGTTTAGTTAAAAATGGGTGGGTAATGGATGGGTTTTAAATTATATTAAATAATTAAATTGCAACCAATGGTTGAGCGCCACGTAATTAAAAGGATTATTTAATTATTTTAAATGGTGCTCTGTTAATGAAGTGGCTAAAATTGGACCCAAAGGTGGATGAGGAGAGTATTTGTGAGCCAATAGGTGGATGGGGAGGGTATTTTGGAGCCAATAGGTGGATGAGGGGTAGTTGTGTACCATTTTCAATACTTTCAGGGTATTTTAGGCCCTTTTCGTTTAATTGAGGAGTCTTTTGATGACGAATTCCTTGAGATTTGCAGTAGTTACCAAAGGGACCAATATACTCACCACCATTATCAGTGCGAATACATTTTAATTTCTTTCTCGTTTGTCTCTCAAATAAAGCTTGAAACTCCTTAAACACATCAAATTCTTGATCTTTGAATTTTAAAGGATATTGCGAGAATGAACATCAATGAAAGTTCCAAAGTAAAGCGCACCATATTTTGACTTCACTTTAAAAGGACCACACAAATCAGAGTGTACAAGCTCCAATAGCTCAGACTTTCTTGAAGGAGGATGACTGTGAAAATAAACTCTTTTTTGTTTCTCAGCTAAGCAATAAACACATATTTTTACCTTTGCTTGTTTCACACCAGCAAGCAAATTCTTCTAAGCCAAACAAGTGATCTCCCTCTCACTCATATGACTAAGCCTCTTGTTCCACAATTCTGATAAAGTTTCACTTTCCACCAAATTTATAGCGTCACCAAGAATCGATCCTTGTGTCGCATATAAATTTGAATGCTTTCTTTCTCGAGCTACAATCAATGAGCCTTTGGTGAGCTTCCATTGGTCATTGAACAAGTCATTATGATAGCCATCATCTTCTAGTTGTCCTATAGATATCAAACTCACGTGAATGTCTGGAGCATGCTTGACATTCTGAAGGACTGACGTTGAACTAGTATTGGTTTTCAAACACAATGTGCCAACACCAAGCACCTTAACCTCACCAGCATTACCCATCTTTAACACCTCAGAGTTAACAGAAGTATATGAAGAAAATAAATCTTTTCTTAGTGTGACATGTGATGTATCTCCATAATCTACTATCCAAATTGTATCTTGAAATACAACGATGACATCTTTATCACAAGCGAAGAAAAGGTCATCTCGGACAACAACACATTGTTTCCGTTATTTTCTTCTTTCTTCCATTCTTTAAGATCTTGCTTTAACTGCTTGTAAAATCTTCTAATATGTCCTTTCTTTCCACAATGATGTCATATAATATTTTGATTCCTAAATCTTGACTTGCTTCTACTTTTACCTCTACT
Organism: Solanum acaule; assembly: GCA_036250505.1. Taxonomy (NCBI): domain Eukaryota; kingdom Viridiplantae; phylum Streptophyta; class Magnoliopsida; order Solanales; family Solanaceae; genus Solanum; species Solanum acaule. Next base: position 27,476 of record JAJOOR010007459.1, on the reverse strand, counting down.
CCTCGAATCTCTTGTCTTATCTCTCCCTCGACCTTTTGTATATAGAATATCTAAATGTGATGATGAGCCTTGATATTTTCTTCTAACTTCTTCATTCAACACACCACTTTTTACATAGTCCACAGTCACCCTACCATTAGGAGCATAATTTGTTAAAGAAACACGAAGAGTTTTCCAATAATCCTATAGAATATTAAGAAGCCAAAGTCCTTGTATTTCATCATCAAAATTAACACCATTCTTGATAGCTGATTAAGAACACCTAAAAAATCATTTAAGTGATCAAGAATAAGACTTCCCTCCTTGTATTTAAAGGTCATCAATTGTTTTAGCAAGAACAACTTGTTATTGTCAGTTTTTGAAGCGTAAAACGTCTCCAACTTTTTCTACAATGTTCTAGCATGTGTCTCATTGACAATATGGTTGCGAACATTATCTTAAACCCATTGCCTTATATATCCACATACTTAGCTTGTTGGTGCTCGAAAATCTCAATTTTCATCATTCACAATCTTAAGTTTATGAGCAACAAAAACGGGAAGATGCATCTTCTTCACGAACAATACATCTTTCATCTTATTTTTCCATATGTTGTAGTTTCTTCCGTTTAGACATACCATCTAGGGGTGGGCGTTCGGTTCTTCGGTTTGGTTTAATCAAATTTCGGCTCGGTTCTTTGGTATTCGGTTTTAGAAAAGTGTGCACCATATTTCATACCAAACTAGATCGGTTTGGTTTGATTTTTTCTACTTCAGTTTGGTTTAATTTGGTGTGAATAAAAATAAAGAGGGAATATGATAAAGTGTTAAGAGTTTCATGTGTTTAATTTATAATTAAGATGACGCTGCATAGATGATTCTTTAACTAGGAGAATTCAAATTTTGTTTCTCTTTCTAGCAAAGATGTCAAAGGATTTGTTAATTAGATGGATTATTTACCCTCTCATGTTGCTACAAAGATGACCAACTAAATATACATCGACAAAATCAGCAAACATATGCAGATAAATGGTAAAGAGCACACAACATTTATCTTTACTCACAAAACAAGGTCTACAAAGACTTGTCCACACATTTGTTTTTGAAAAAAAAACACAACACCATCAAACGACACTATCTCTTTGGATACACGATTCAACACATTCAAAACATATACTTTAGGTCTTTAGGGTTTACACTTTACTGTTTTGTCATTTAAAAATTTAAATGGGCCAGGTAACTATTTTGAGTCAAAATATATAAGTATTATTAAGTAATATAATTTAAATATTTTTAAATTTATCTAATAAAACTTCGGTTCTTCGGTGCACCGTAGTTTCGGGACCCTTACACCGAACTCCGAACCGAAGTTTCAAAAATGAAGAACCGACACCGAATCGAAACACCGAAGAACCGAAATAGTTCGGTTTGGTTTTTCGGTATTTATGCCCACCACTAATACCATCTTGCTCATATTCCCCTCCATTAAAATCCTTGATAGCGAACTTGGCTCTGATACCACTTATTGTGGAAAAAAAGATGAAAACGAAAATCTAAAAAGAAAAACACAAAGATTTAACATGGTTCGGTCAATCGACTTACATCCACAAAGGAGATGAGCAATCCACTATATAAATATAGGAGTAAAAAATATAGAGAGAAATACCTCAACCAATTCACTCGGAATACATGAAGGTTCACACACAAGTGATAACGTATCGAACTTGTGTCCCACAAATTCTCCCACTAACCAAAACACTCAAAGCCCCTAGAACTACATTGTTAATGTTGATTAAGTTAGAAGTAACAAACCTATATTTATAGAGTTCTAACCCTTTTCTTACAAGAAAAGAACTAGCCAATCTCAAAACTTTTCCTAAAAGAAAAACCTATTTATGGTAAGAAACTCAGGGCAGTTATTACCTAACAGGTTAAAAGTAACAAATAAAAGTAAATATATTGGACTAATAAAAATAATCACATAAATTAAGACGAAAAAAATTTATATGTCCCACTAATCAAATGTACTTTTTTTCTTCTTCGGCAACAACTAATTACTAGATATGTTATAAAGGAAACTATCAATGTAATTTGGACAACATTGATAGACAATTGAGTTGAGAAAATTCACTTATTTTCTCAATTATATTTCATTCTTTGTTAGAGCAAGTTTAGCCTCGCTAATTTTTTTTTCTTTCAACATTGGAAGTTCATTAGGGCACCATGCATAATAAAAACTACCATCCTTTTGTAACTTTGTGATAAAACCAACTTCTATATCTTTTTGTCTTTAAAACGATTTAATCTTGTACGTGAAATTAGACTCAAAGAAGGATATAAAGAAGTTCTATGCGCGTTAACTAGAGGAAGATCAAATTAAATTAGAATTGAATTCTTGGCACGTCTGAAACCTAATCTAACTTGGATTGAACAACTGATAAGCGACGACTTACTTTACTCTTATATAAATAAGACGTCAACTAAAAAAATGGAGTTTTACCACACCAAGATATAGTCCTCAGAGTGTTTAATATCCAACTCGATACGAAAAAGACAAGTTTGTGCAACAACAATTAGTTTGTTTATGTAATATTCCGTCCATTCAAAATTAAATTAATCCAAGTAAAGTAAGACTAAGTTTGCTTAATAAGCTAAATATGACCGCCCCACACTACTCTAGCAGACACTCCTCACTTTACTCATGTGAGCATATGGATCCTCCGAAGGTAACCCAACAAATAACCCTCTATATGTAAGTATTTGTATCAAACTGCTGGTCACCACAAAAGTATGTACGGGAGATAGTGGAGGGACAACTATAGCACCGGTCGATCCCACAACATTATGATCAACCCTGTAGTTATCGCAGACATCCGGTGCTTGCTGATTTTGCACTTTTTTCGCATTTTCAACTTGTGGATTACCCTGAACATGTTCGGACACGTCCAAGACTCCAGGTGGTTGCAAACTAGCTCAACCCCCTTGACCAGCTCCGACTGAATCATTTTGTACCTCGAGATTTAGGCCTCTTCCATCCATTCTTGTCAGAGTTCTTCTTAATTCAGGATTGTAAAGAGTCAGTGAATTGCCTTGACTCCGTGTACTTGGCATACACTAGAGATAAGACCTGTAGAAAATAAAAACAAAACACAACGTAAAATCAGGAAATACATGACTAAAGTTCAATAACGAAATTAGTCTAATCTAAAAGTCGTATTCTCCGGCAGCGACACTAAAATTTGATACGTCCAAATTACACCTCCTTAAAGAAGTATAAGCGGTCGTTGTCAAATAAAGATCCTAACTTTTAGAAAATTTTGGTTTGAGCAGATTAGTCGATGTAGGCCACCTACGGTCCGTCGATGGAATGACGGCCCGTGGTCTTCTTCTGTTGTCAGCAGTTGGCCAAAATGTGGATCATCATCGACGGTCATGACCTACAACTTGTAGATCTAAGCACGGTCCATCCTGTACACTCGTGGTTCAAGTACTGGAACTCATCTCTCCGAAGTCATCGACGACCCATCAACGATAGTCCGTCATCTGACTTACGGCTCGTCGGTGCATCCGTGGTTCCAAACTTGGTCAGAATTCCTTGAACACTCCATCCATGCCTCCACCTACGAGCCATAGGTGGGATCGTCTATTGCCGATTTCTGTTGTTTCAGCTACGTTCGACTCTAACTGCTCCAAATCTATTTCCTGCAAAATTAGACCAAAATTCCATCATCTAATAACGAAATGCTTAAGACGCATGCAAACTTTAAGTATAATGCATCAAAAATTCCGTAAACTCATGGTACATCAGTTATAATTTGAAATTTAAAATTTAAAGTATGAAATTTAAACTTTAAAAGTTTAAAATTTAAACTTTTAAATTTTGAAATTTAAACTTTTAAACTTTTAAAGTGAAATTTAAATTTTAAACTTATAAAATTGAAATTTAAACTTTAAGTGTTTAAACTTTTAAAGTTTAAAATTTTAACTTTCAAACTTTTAAAGTTTGAAATTTTAACTTTAATAGTTTAAATGTTATTTTTTAAAAATAAAATTAATAATCTATATATTTTGAAATATTTTAATTTTATGTTGGACTTTTAAAAAGAAATATTTCGTAATTTTTTAATTTTAAATTAGACTCTAATTAATAATTTATTATTTAATTTTTTTTAAAAATATCCGCTATCCTTGGTTACCGGTTTAGGTACTGTACGAATCTGCGATGGTACATACCAAAATTCTGGATGGACCGGTACCTATCCGATTTTGATTCCAACAGTTTTCCTCGCGTACGACATTGGTTTCGGACTGTTTCTAGTCGATGCCTATCCGGTAGTCCAGGTCCCGATGCCACCCTTACAAACATGTAAACATACCTTCTTAGTTGTGTTACCGAGCTCCACTTCTTTGGAAGTTGTCCAATTCAGAGATTTATCAATATTTTATTGTAGATAGATAATGGATAGGTTCCCTATCGCAATCAAATATATTATTCTTAGAGCTTGTAGACTTCGCATTGTATAATTAACTGTCGACCTTGTTACTTTTGTACGATCACATAACAGTCTTGATAGCCTAATATAGCATGTTGTGATCCTATATATTATAGTGACCTTGACATATCACATAGTTATTATAATATTACAAATATCATGATGACCTTGATCACTTGCCTAAAAAATTATTTATTTGCATATTTTCTAGTCTTTAAATAAAGGAGGGAAATCAAATTGTAACAAAGATTTAAAAAATTGGAAGATCAAGAAGACAAAAAGAGGTTTTCTTTAAAAAGAAATCCATATTATATTAAAACGTCTTTAGAAATGTTGCTTAAATTTTTTGCTCTTATTACAATATATTAGAAGAGAGAGTTTGAGATAGTTTCAACGTCACAAAGCTACTCAAATATCTTAAATGTGATGATGTCTGGGACCCACACTTTTTAACAATTGGCAAATAGGGGTATTTTTGTTATTCTGCTTTCCCTTCTGAAAGTCATAAGGCAGGTAGGGAAATTATTGTTTTCAACTTGTCAAATGCTGCATTTTATGTGTACGTGTTTTGGTCTCTATACATTCATCAAACACGTACTCTTCTTCAATTGAGCTATAGTTTTGAAGGCTTTGGGGTTATCTCCATTTTCTTTTCTCCGCTATACTTTTTGTTTCTGCTTTTGCAACAATAACCAAATCGACGGTTATTTTTTTTGTTTGGTTTGGTTTGGTTTTAGGAATTTAAAAAACCGACAAGATTAGTTTAATTTTCATTTTAATTAATAACTGAATCAAACTGAACCACGAACACCCCTAGGTATATGTAACTGTTTATAAAAAGCAAGATATAAAAAGCAAGATTAATAATATGAGAAACAATGTTAGATACATACTATAGCATGCGTTGAAATACAAAGTGATAAGGCATGCAGGGAAATTATTGTCATTTCAACTTGTCAAATGCTGCATTCTATGTGTACGTGTTTTCGTCTGTATACATTCATCAAACACGTACTCTTCTTCAATTCATCTATAATATTGAAGGATTTAGGGTTATCTCCATTTTCTTTTCTCTGCTATATTTTTTGTTTCTGCTTTTGCAACAATAACCAAACCGACGGTTATTTTTTTGTTTGGTTTGGTTTGGTTTTAGAAATTTAAAAAACCGACAAGATTGGTTTAATTTTCATTTTAATCAATAACTGATCCAAACTGAACCACAAACACCCCTAGGTATATGTAATTGTTTATAAAAAGCAAGATATAAAAAGCAAGATTAATAATATGAGAAATAAGGTTAGATACATACTATAACATGCGTTAAAATACACTTACATTATATATATATACACACACACACAAGGGAAAACTCTTGCCATAATTATATAAATAATATAAATATAAATAGTTTGAGACAGTTTCAACATGTTAGCTTGGTAACATTAGATGAAAGTTTAGGGGTATAATAGTATTTTCCTAGATCAATTTGCTTAAAAGGAATTGTGTTTTCTGCTTTATTCTTTAGACCACATCAACAAGTCCATAAAAGATCCATCATTTTCTGTTAAATTACAATGGATGCCAACCACTCAAATATATATATCTTAAATGTGATTAGGACCCACATGTTTCAACTATTGCCAAATAGGGGTATTTTTGTCATACTGTTTCCCATCTGAAAGTGATAAGGCAGGCAGAGAAATTATTGTCATTTCATCTTGTCAAAGGCTGCATTATATGTGTACGTGTCTTGCTCTCTATACATTTATCAAACACGTACTCTTCTTCACTTGAGCTATAATTTTGAAGGCTTTGGGGTCATCTCCATTTTTTTTCTCTGCTATTCTTTTTGTTTCTGCTTTTGCTGTTTTACTTGTGTCTTGCTTCCTTGTATTATTATAAAAAATAATACAGAAGGGAAAATTGTTGTGTTTTGTATATATATATACATAGAAGAAACACTTGCCGTTCTGCTGAAGCTGCTTTGTTTATACTGCTATTATCAGGTTTTCTCCCTTTTGTCAATTACATTTTGGTATTTCTTCCTGCTAAAATTAAATTGTCTTATAAATTTTGCCTGGTTGATTTATGTGCTATGTCGAATAATATTTGGGATTTCAAGCTTGTTTGATTTTATTTGAGGCCTGCTAATTTTGGAACTTCAAAGCTCTTGAAACTATAGCTGAATCAGGCTTTAGGGCTTTCATTTCGTTGTCCCGAATCTCCTAGTTTGTTATTTAGTTGTTGTATCATCTGTCTATCTGAGATAAATTCATATTTTCTTTCACATTTTCGAAATTGGTTGGTTTCCCAGGTTAAGTAAAAAAGACTGTTGCTTATGTTAAGAAATTAGGAAATATGAAAGGACCTGTTGCGCGAAGGTGTCAATAATTTGCTGCACGTTTGTTCCGTATCTATTCGAAACTGAAGGAGTTGTTAGAATTACTACATCCATCTACTCTGATAAACACTTAGCGCCTCCAAACTTGGACAAAAGTATGCTAGCAATTATAGTCACACGGGGTGAGGTGTGTGGGAGATAAAGATTCATTCATCATTTCATATTGATGCAGGAAGCTTATGTTAAAGAAATGAACCTTAGGACTTAACTCAATACCAAATTAGCTCATGAAGTGACCATTGCTGGTTGGTATCTTCTTTCCAGTTACTTTTATTCGGTTGGAGCCTTTTCTTACCTGTAAGCGCAATTAGAAGTTCCAAAGAGCTCCCACATAAACTACAGTTGATTCAATTGAGAGTCCTCAGATAACTTTGGTTATTCCAACCATAAACAAATGTATGCTAGTAATTTTAGTCCCGCGGGCTGTGAGGTGTGCAGTAGATAAAATTTCATTCCTCATTTCATATTGATACAAGAGGCTTGCGTTAAAAAATGGACCTTAGAACTAACTCAATACCAAATTAGCTCATGAGGTGACTGGTGAGTGTTTCGCAAGACCAAATAAGTAGACAAATAACTCACCTGTGAAACCAATGTGGGGTATCAAGTGAAATAATAAAAGTGTAAGTCTATGTTGCCTGTGTGGCCTTTTTAATTCAGCTTAATGGCTTTAATAGAAGGATCAACATGGCTTTAGGTGAAATTGCCTTTGCAACTACATAAATGGGATAAATGACTAATTATTTAAGATACAGTATAAACCACAAAAGATTTGAATAGAGATAAATGGAATATGAAGAATTTGGAGTCTTTGGAATGATTTTGGCATTTAAAAGAAGTAAATTAAGCTGAATTCACTGTGTAATTAGCCTATGTGAAGTATATAAATATCCCAAAAGAGTACTAAAAATTATCTCATACACAAGAAATAGATAAAAGCGCCTGATTTTTAGTTTGCGGTCTGAGTTAGTTAAGGTGATAGACAAATAATTCACAATCAATAGCAGCTGGCGTTTCGAACCAAATATAAGAGGGGCGGCCTATAAGCCTAGATTTAAAAAATGAGATTTTCGTCCGGATAACATGAAATACAGTGATGTTGCACAGCGTTGTTGCACCTACAAATATAGCGTTGAAAGATCCATTAGAGATTCAAACATTCATATATTTTTTAAGGGACTTTAATAATTTTCATGTTCATGATCTGATAGGAAAACATCCATTCTTGTAGCTTTCTTTCATCAGGTCATCAAGTCTAACTGATGGGTTTTCCCCTATTAGAAGTCAATTAGTACATTATTATTATGGATGTTATGATTCATTACAATATCCATTATTGTTCCCTTATGGTGAAAATGGTTGGCACTGTGGTATTAAAAAGATTAAACCTCTAATTACTCATTCAGCTACACAAACACATTGTAAAATTGAACAACTACCGAATGTTAAAAATATGGCCTCGATTGATGGATTTTTAAATTTAAAAGATGAAATTATGCAAAAAGGTAAACAAAAAAGAGAAACTATTTCTTGTTGTGAATATTATTGCTATAAACTTCAAACGAGAGATGATGAAAGCATAATTCTTCATTCAGGTATATTATTTCAACAATATGTAGTAGATGAATGGATCAAAATCGAAACTCAAAGACTTGATTTTACTTATTTTAACCAAGACTTCATAAGAACTGATGTATTAGGAGGGCTTTTGGATGTTCTACGCCATGGTGACATAGATGTTTCCCAAGTAGGTAGAAATAGAATAATACCTTCCAGTTTTATCGGTGGTCCTAGAGATATGTGCCGTCGATACATGGATGCTATGACTTTAGTTCAGCATTTCGGAAAGCCTGATCTGTTTTCAACTATGACTTTTAATCCCTCTTGGCCTGAAATTAAAGAAAATCTACTGCCAACTGATCAAGCACAAAATAGACCTGATCTAGTTTGTAAAGTATTTCGAGCAAAGTTGGAGGAATTAAAAAAAATAATATTCACCGCGCATATATTTGGTAAAGTTGCTGCATATATGTACACAATAGAATTTCAAAAGCGAGGTCTTCCTCATGCTCATTTTCTTATTATACTTGAAGAAAAATACAAAATATTAACACCTGAAGCATATGATCAATTTGTTTGTGCTGAGCTACCAGATCCCAAAAGAAATCCTCATTTATTTGAACTTGTTCGTTTACGCATGATATATGGTCCCTGTGGTACATTAAACCCAACATGACCTTGTATGAAAAAGAAAAAAGGTTATTGTAAATTCAATTATCCAAAAAACTTTTGTGCACAAAGAACTAAAGGCAAAAGTTCATATCCACTCTATAGAAGACGAAATACAGGACAATTTATAAAAATTGGAAGTCATCTTCTTGATAACTCATGGGTGGTTCCTTACAATCCTTATTTGCTCTGCAAATTCAATTGTCATATAAACGTTGAGATTTGTTCTGACATTAAAATTGTAAAATATATTTATAACTATATATGCAAAGAACACGATAAAATTGCATTTAATTTACACATCGATAACACAAATATAGAAATTGATGAAATAAAAGAATATTAATCAACTAGATGGGTATCCCCACCTGAAGCTACATGGCGTATATATGCTTTCCCTATTAGTGAAATGAACTCATGTGTATACCATCTTCAACTTCATCTTGATGGACAACAACTTGTATTGTTTAAAAGCACAAACAATATTGACAAAGTTATAAATAATCCTATGATAAAAAAAACTATGCTGACTAAATTTTTTGCAATGAACAAAGTCAATAAAGAAGCTATGACTTTAAATTTATTATATAGAGAATTTCCATAAATTTGTATGGTCAACTTCATATAGAATGTGGACACGTCACAAACAAAGAAATGTGATTGGTCGTGTTGTAACCTGTCACCTAACTGAGGGAGAAAGATATTATCTTAGGCTGCTTTTAATGAATGTAAGAGCACCTAAATCATATGAAGATTTGCTCACTTTCAATTGTTACTTTGTGACAACAATTTAACAGAATGTATGTCTGATGCGGCGACTTATCAAATGCCATCTACCTTAAGACATTTATTTGGTGTGTTGCTAGCTTACTGTAATCCAAATAATCCTAAAGAGTTATGGAATTTTTTTGAAAATTCAATGTCTGAAGATTTCAACAAATACCCGGGTCTATCTTCAAAAGAAGTTCGTTATAAAGTACTAAATCATATTAATGATATTCTTTATTGAATGGGCCATGATATTAATGAATTGAGCTAATTCCAGAAATCATAAAAACTTCTGTAATGGCTAAAGAGGTTAAAGATGTACTTTCCGAAAGAAATATAATTGTTAGTGAAACAGATTTGCTATTACAAAGGCAATTAAATAGAGACCAACAAATAGCCTACAATACAATTCTGAATAGAGTTTTTTCGAATAAACTAGGGGCTTTCTTTATTGCTGGCTCAGGTGGAACTGGTAAAACTTTTTTGTATCGTGTGTTGCTAGCTACTGTGAGACATCGAGGATTTGTTGCTTTAGCAACAACAAGTTTCGGTGTTGCAGCCTCGCTTCTTCTAGGAGGTCGAACAACACATTCCCGTTTTAAAATACCTATAGAAATTGATGGAAATTTTAGTTGCAATATAAGTAAACAAAGTTCATTAGCGTACTTATCTCGAGATGCAAAATTAATAGTATGGGATGAAATTTCAATGGCAAAAAGGAAAATGATTGAGGCACTAGACTTGCTTCTCAAAGATTTAATGGAAACAAATATTCTATTTGGTGGAAAAGTTGTTGTATTTAGTGGAGATTTCAGGCAAACTTTGCCAGTTGTTCATGGTGGTAAAAGAGAAGATTTTGTTTCTGCAAGCTTACTTTGCTCTAAATTTTGGAATGAACTTGAAAAATTCCGACTGTCCGAAAATATGCGAGCAAAAATAGACCCTGCCTTCAGCCAATATTTGATGAGAATTGGCCATCGAAAATAAAAAATAAATAGCCAGGGAAAAATTGAATTCCGAGTTCTTTTATTATTCCTTTTACTGATGAAAAAGATTCCTTAAATATTTTATTCAAACTTGTTTATCCCAATCTATATACATCTGCTTCAAATATTTCTTTCATTATTTCCCGCGCTATTCGAACAACCAAAAACGATTTTATTGACGAAATAAATGACATGTTGATTATGCAATCTCCATTTAATATTAAAGTATATATTGTTGTTGATGAAACTCTAGACCCAAAAGATCAAAGTGAATATGAAGACTTTATGCATACTTTAAACCCTCCAGGATTGCCTCCTTACAAATTATCTTTAAAAAAACTTTGTCCAATTTTATTACTAAGAAATCTAAATCCTTCGGTGGGTTTGTGTAATGGAACACGATTCACATGCAATGACTTTAAATCACGTATTATCAGTGCCACAATTTCTAGTGGTGATTTCAAAGATACTCATGTATTTATTCCAAGAATACCACTATTAACATCACAGGATGAAAAGATACTCTTTCAATTTAAGAGAACACAATTTCCAATACGCTTATGCTACACTATGACTATTAACAAAGCTCAAGGTCAAACACTAGATTTTGTTGGAATTTATCTGAGAGAACCTGTTTTTTTCTCATGGCCAACTATATGTTGTATTATCAAGAGCTAAAAGTTCTAATTTTGTTAAAGTTTTAATAAGACCGTCAACAGTTGAGGAAAAAAATGATTGTTGTACACATAATATAGTTTATGACGAAATTATTGCAAAAGCTTTTCTCTAAATTGATACTACTTTAATTTATGGTAAAAAACTCCCCTTATTTTCTTTGACAATTTTACCTTTCAAATATTTTATATTATGTTATGCAACTCTGTTGCTATCTATATTCCATTTGCTCATATTGTTATTATGCACTAACAACATCACAATATTATAATCGCAGATCATCTCATGGCAGAAAGATTAAGCATAAATGTCGTTACCAGCGAAACCAAAGAATGGACAGTTAAAGTGCAAGTCGTTGATAAGGGCTGACCTAGAGATAACCTGCAAAAAACCAATAAGTATCAACTGATGATTTTTCAAGATGAAGAGGTACGACATTGCTTTCATCACATCCACTTACATTTTCCTTAATCTTCTTTATTTAGAACTCAATCCTCACTTAAATTAGCTTCGCAGTTACATTTATCCATGCCTAAGACATTTGTCATTCTCCATTGGTCTTCTCACTCTCTTCTTTTATAGCTCTGTTATTTCCTATTTAGCTCACTCACTTTTTTATGACTAACGCAAACACAAGCTCTATTAGTTGTCAAAAATCATTGTCTACAGGCAAAATGGAAATACAATTCAAGTAGAATCCTATCATTATTCCTGTAGACAATACTAAGACTTCAGATTTGACAATTTGTTTGAAAATGCTCTTTGCCTTCTGAAGACTTGATTTACTTTTACTGCCACTTAATATATACCTTCATGTTCCTGGCATACCTCAATGCTTTTCAATCATAAGGTGATATGCAAAATCAATGAGATGAAATGAGTTTAATTTTACTAACAACAGATACATTACTCTTTAAACTTCATTCATTTAGTTTCAACTCACACGTGTTAGCTAAGCACTTCTATTTTTTTTTGTTGCCTTCTGCTCATAGTTAACTCTTCTGTCATTTTCATTTATTGTTGCAGATTCTCAACAAAATTCACCTAATCTTCAATGATTTACCTCTGTTCCCCAAGTAATTTAAATGGTATTTATGTATAAACCAACAACTTGTTTGTATAGCTTAGCCATTTATGTAGTATTTTTGCTCAATATTGTTAGCCTCAATGAATATTATGTTTGTTCACACTTATTTGTACTTACAAACAAATAAAGTTCAATAATACCGTTGCCATGATTAATCATCTGAATACAACAATAGTCCCTTTCTTTATCTGCAATAATTCGGCCTGCTACTGCCCCTTCCCAGAAATTTTATTATGTATCATATATTGACTATCTTCAGATGACATTCGTCCAATGTGTAGCATGCCCCTTTTATGCATCTTTAAGCTATATTCATTGCTTCCTACATGCATTTTGAAGTTAAAACTTGAAAATTTAAGTTTTGGAAATAACCATGCTTTATACTTGGAAAAAATTCAACTTCTGCAAGTAAAAAAAAAAAACCTTACAAATTTTAAATTAAACACAATTTTGCTGCCCACAAAATAATAAAATATGTGAGATTTAACTGACTCGATTGTATTTTCTGTTTTCCATAGGAAACACAAGTCCAACGAATTATGTATGGCAACGATATAAAGAGTTATGCTGAATTGTTTCTTCCATACCATACCTATTTGATATCAGTTGCAAGTGTTACCGAATCAAACCATGCATATGGAATTCCTATCAACACTTTCCTTTGGACAATTGACAAAGGCACTCTCATTGAACCATTAGAAGAAGTTGAGCCACCAGAAGCTTCACTGCCATCACCAACATGACCTACTCTTACAATGTTCGACAACTTCCACCATCAACCTGAAGGATTAGAATTTGGTATTACAAAATTTAACGACTTATACTTCTCATTAACTATAATTGTCTAACAACCTAAACTCTTTTCTAATTTATACACTACTTTTCTCCAATATGTCCTTGCCATTGTGGTTAACGTCGCCTTACCAACATGTGCAACTAATGGATCTAGAATTCAAGAATTGATTATAATGGATAATTAGTAAGTATAAATTTATTATCATTTTTAGTTTTTCTGTTCTTCTTTTTAAACTTTTATAACAAATTAACTACCTTACAAATTGATCCTATCGGCTCTTCTAAAAGAAAAGCCGCTTTTAATCAAACCTTTTTACATTTGAATGAACAATACAGAAGGTAAGCTTGAATAAAAAACAACTTTGAATTCTCCATGTGTTAATGTCTCGAACTGTAATGGAATCAGCTTTTAATATATTTTTTCCCTCAATTGTAAGATGAAGAGTAGCTCTCTTCTCTTTCTATTAGAGCACCACGATAAGTTTTTCTCCCTTTTTCCTTTATATTGTCCAGTCTTCTCAGGCATCAAACTGTTAATTTAAGTTAAATTCATTAACAAAGTTATTGAAAAAAAACTAATCTTTAAGCTGAAAAAATTGATTTGAGTTGCATTTGTAAAGTAATTGTTGGGAAAAAAACCAATCTTCAGGCTGAAAAAACTGTTTTGAGTTGCATCTGTGAAGTGACTATTGGGTAAAAAGCTTAATCTTCAGGCTTTAAAAACTATTTGAATTACATTTCTAAAGGAACTATTTGAACAAAACTTATCTTCAGGCTGATTGTATACGAAATGATCTCACTGCTGATGTTTCGCGAAATCTTGGCACATTTAATTCTTGAAAACTAAGAATTGATACTAGACTCGAGTGCATTTATGTAGATATAATGTGTTTGGTTGTGTTGTACATGTGAAACAGATGAAAAGTGGGAAAAGGAGAGAAATGAAGAAAAAGTTCTGGAAAACATTGAAGTGAAGACCACTGACCACTTCACAGGTCGTGTTCCTCACTACTGCCCGTTGTGCCTGCCGTGAAGTTGAACCAGTATGCAGGCCAAGAATAGTTGAAAAGGGATTGAAATCCAAGTGAAGAGCACAGACGAGTTTACGAGCCGTGGTACTCACTACGGTCCGTTATGCCTGCCGTGAAGTTGAACCAGTGTGCAGGACAACAGTAGTTGAAGAGGGATTGGAATCCAAGTGAAGACCACAGACACCATCACGGGCTGTGGTCCTCGCTATGGACCGTGACGCAGTTCGTAGTCCTTGTTCCAGTGAGTATCATTGAAGACCCAAACTTTGGGAAGTCTAAGGGAAGACCATGGAAGGCTTCACGGACTGTGAAGCCTTTGACGGGTCGTGGTAGTAACCATGAAAATGCTCGACAATTTAGTCCTAGTTTGATTAGGACTCACTTTTTACATTCTATTTTTGAACTACTTTAGGTCGTTTTTGAATCTTTAGGAGGGATCTGACGTTTTACGACGAGGAACACATTATTACTTTTAGCTTCAGATTTTGGATTCAGATTATTTTTATCAGTTTGAAGTTTGGATTTTCGATTATCAGATTATTAAGTGGTTGTTGATTTACCAATTTTTTTCGTAAGTATTTCTTAACATGTTTTCATTATCCAGTACTGATTCTTTATGTGAAAACATGAGTGGCTAAATATCACGACTTGGTGTGTGAGATCTATGACGACATTCTAGTTGCGATTCCGTAAAACGAGTAAAAGGCAATCTTTGTTTACAACCTGTAGTTTACAACTTTCATTATCATTTTAGTCTATTGAGTGCACACTTTAGATAGGCCTGTATCTGGTGTTTGTTCGAGAGAAAAACATCAGTTAGGAAAAAGCTAAACTAAGTTAACGAATTGGAGTTAAAGTTGGAGTTCGAGAGAAGAGATCTTTAACATCATATCAAATTAAGCGAAGTCCAATATCGATAACACTTTAAGTTCGAGAGAATTAGAGTGAATATTATCTGATTAGGCTAAGAATCGTTAGATTAATTTAACTCACAAAGGTTTTGGAAACATTGATTTACCTGACACTCAATTTACGGGAGAGCATTATAATCGATGTCATAGTGACCACAAAACCTGGTTTCTTTAAACTAACTGAATCAACTTACAACAAGATCGTCTGTGAATTGTGAATCTAAGCTTTGACTGCAAGTGTTGCTGATAGAATAATTTTCAATCAAACCCTATTTACTTTCCATGTTATTTGTTTAGGAAATAATAACGACAATTGAGTAAACGCGACAGTGAAACTTTATCTGTAAAGAAATTCTCGGTGGGATCGACCTCAACTTTGGTTGAGTTCTGTAAATTGACAACGACCGTTTACACTTCTTATTTAGAGTGTAAGTTTGGACGTATCGTCTGCCAGCTCATATATAAGTCTGCTCCTTAGCTAAATAGATAAAAACTGTCTTTCTTTTGGTTAATGTCATTTATGAGCTCTTTCATTTTGCACTATGGTTGTATTATGGTTACATTCTCCCAATTTTCCTCCTCCAATGGCTTGTTACCTCATTCAATTTGATTCCAATACTATCCTCTTTGTAAAAATGCAATACAATAGCTGCAATCTTTTTTTATTCTTTTTTCCCAGGAAGAAACCCAAAAAGCTTACACTTTGGGAAAGCTTCATTGATCATGTTGGAATAATTATTGCAGAACAACTTGATCAATATCCAATCATCCTGGCTAGAAAAATTGCAAAATCAAAATCATATGTAGGTAAACGCACACACTAGTATCATATTCTTACAAATATCAAAGCGCTTAACTTACATTCAACCATTTCAATATACAAGATTAACAAGCAGGTTTGCCACAACAATTCAAATCAATCCTTCATACCCACAGGTTGCTGCACTAAGAAAATGGTATTTGCTACCACAACAATTAACTACCAACAAATACATGTGCATATCCATAAACTGACATTTACTTGTTTAAATTTATATTCCTAGGGCCATATCAAATGAACAATTGTTGATCGCATACACCAAAATGGGTATAACTTCAACATGTTCTCTTCACCTTATTCCTTTTGAAGATGAGATCATATCAATTGCCGAGGGACATCAACATCTTCCGGTAAGAACAAATGCAAATTCCACAGATCATCATGTTGTATGTTTCTTCACACTTACCCACAATCTTCTTGGGCCAAAAAGTTTGTGTACAGATTGAATTTTCACTATTGGATGAAAATCAACAATTCTATATTTTATCCTGTTCAACTTGCAAACAAATCTTTACTAGGCTTCATTCACGGAGGATATTCTATTGTGCAACTTGCCGCCGTTCCGCAAATCTTATTCCAAGGTATGACAATCACTAAAATATCTTTAACCAAACTTCAACCAGTGAATTCTATTTTTCACTTACTATAGAAGTTTATTTGCACCCTAAATTCCTTTTTTTTCCTTTCCACCTAAATGCATTTTTATATTCTTTACTTGTCGACTAACTACTTTAAATCATCCTCTTATCTGCTTTTACACCAGATGCCAATTTGACATCACTATCACAGACAACTGTGGTTTAGCAACAAAACTAATCGCAGACCAACCTGCTGAAATAATGTTGCATCTCACTTCAGAAGAGATCTACGACATTCGATGCACTAAGATATATTACGGCTAATTAAAATAAATACAATATAAATGCCTATTGTTAACTAATCTTTTCTCATCCATCAAAATTCAAACGCCTCCCCTAGAAACAAATGTTTCCTCTTGCAAATGTGACAAGACATTTAACTGGAAAGACATTCACCATTCAAGTCAAAAAGTCATTTTCTAAAAACTATGGATGGAACTCCTACAAAATTAATTATCTTGTCATATGCGGAAAAAGAAAACATCATCAGTGCACCATCATCACTAGCTCCAATAGACACAGTAGGAAGCAGCAAAAGGAAAACTGAAAAAGACAAGGAAGAAGCCACTTCCCATCGCAGGCATGCTCCAGAGCCCAAAACTCCCCCTCCAAAACACTAGAACATGGTATATAAACTTCTGCATAAAACTATGCCATTTTACCTTTTCAGAACTGCTACTTCCTACTCAAAACTTCAACTAATAGCTGTATTTTAATTTTTTTATCAGTGTAAAGCCATGCCACCTACGTTTTGCAATATGGCTGGAGCCATTTTCTATCGTTGCAGCAAGCATATCCATAACAAATCACTTTCCTTTTGCCTATGTAAAGAAAATGTACTTACCTATATTATAGAACTTGGCTCCAACACCTAATATATATAATTTTGGTTGTGCCGCAGTTGTTATATGCTTAATATGCCATCTTCATATATGTACCTGACTTGAAATGTTGGCACGAGCCACCCACTTCTAGTGCTTTTATAGGAGAGTGAGTTAACTTTGTGGTATCAACATGTGTGCTTAGTGTTATTTTTTATTCTTAGGTGCTATTTTGTCATTTCATGATTAGTTGTTAGTATATCTTTTTCGTTTTTTACACATGCTTAATATTAGGAGTTCCACAAAATTATTTATGCACAATTACTATTTGTTCTATTCTTTCATATTATTTGTTTTTCTTTTTTTACACTCTTTAAAAGTTCATAAATAAGAAGAATATGTTTATTAATATACTTTTTAACTCTTTTTAATACCTTCTTTGTTTACTTTTACTTATCATATTTGGATTTGACATATCTATTAAGAAAATAATGATTGACATGTCTATTTTACCATACTATCCCTAATAAATGATGTTTATTATTAAGTCTTGAAAAATAATTTCAGGAATAAGTAATTAATGTTAAGTATAAAACATGAAAAAAAACTATCTTTTCTTGACATTAACTATTGAAATTTGAACCCTTCATTTTATCTATGAAAAATCGAGCACTCATTAAGTCGTTCGCCTGAACTTAGAATTATAGAATTATAACAAATCCTATTTGAATAAATTAAATTATAATTTAACAAATATTATTTAAATTAATTGAATTATAATTCAATAAATTTTATTTATATTAATCTAATTATAATTATTTTTATTACTAAATCATTTTCCATAACGCCCGTGCTTGCACGGGCTTGGCATCGTCTAGTAAAATTTTAAAAGGGAAACTTACATAAATATACTATATTATAAAAATATTTACCATTTATAGAAGAGCCGTCAATATGGGCTAGGTCCGTTGTGTAAAATCTCGCAACTAGAAAGAACTAGAAGGAAGTTTAAAATCTAGAAATAGTCATTTTTTGAAAGTATAAGGAAATTTGGAAAATTGCAAGTAAGTTAAAGTTGAGTTTTTGGTCAACTTCAGAGGGCTATAACTACTAGCTCAGGATGAGTTAGGTGTAGTTCCATATATGGTTGGGAAGCTCTTGGAATGATTTTTCCAACGCCGCCAAGTTTGTGTGATTCCGAGTTCGTATGAGCAAGTTATTCCCTTTGGAAGTTTGGCTGTTGGATTAAGGAAATGTCCAATCCGGAAATATAAGAGGTATTTTAGTCTTTTCACTGTCCTATTATTTTAATCTGATTTTAGTAGTTTAATATGGGTCAATTCAGAACTTCGTCAATTTTAGAACTTGGGATTTCACGCTAGGGCTAAGGAGGATGGAGAAGAGAAAAGAAGAAGGATAAAAGGGAAAATTCATCAAGATCAATAAAGGAAGTTGGTGTTTCGCCAAGGATTTGCTTCTACCAGGTATGTGAGGCTCTTATAACATTGGGATCGTTCTCCCACGTGCCAAACATATTTATTTCAGTTTGGATTCGTCCTAAAAGCATTTGAATATTGATTATCTTGATACTTATTCTTGAGTTCATATATTGTTCTTGAATTTGACTGAATTGGGAAGTTTCTGAGTTCGTTACGTCGCATTATAGGGTCGTTTCGAGTTAGGTTTTTAGGTACATTGTTGGGTATCTGTATCTAAAAGTGATTTAAGAAAAAGAATTGAGTTTGGGTGGATTGGGGATGAAAAACGAAGAAGAAATTTTGACAAGCGAAATCTAAACATGGGAGCGCGTCGCGCGATATGTTCCTAGAATTGAAATTTCAGCTTCGCGTTGCGGAGCTGACACGAGGTGTTCTACCTCAAAAGATGTTTTCGGAACAAAAGTTAAATTATGCCTCCGCGTCGCGGACCCACCTTCAAATATTGATTTTCGGTCTTTTCTCATGTTTAGCTATCTATAATCATTCCTAAACAACATGAGATCTTTCCAATCACAAATCAAAATCCTTGAACCCATAATTCAATTCAAGGATCACTTAAGAGTCAAGTCAAGAGCAGTTAAGGTCAAAGTCAAGAGAAGTCAAGAGTCAAGTTCAGATCAATTCTTAAAGTTTTCCAAAAGACTTTCACAAATGTTTTAACTTTGTTTTAAGACTTAAGTTTCGAGTTCAGTAAAGAAGTAAAGTTGAAGATCTTCTCTTCAAAGAAGTATATGGGGACTATGTATTCCCAAAGAGATTTAAAAATGTTTTCACATTTTAATAAGAACGGAAACTAACATCTCTAAAGAGCCTTCGGGCTAGTTTTTATAAAAGAGTAATAGCCTTCTAAATGAAGAAAGAAGGGGAAACTGAGATTTTCAAGGTAGCCTTTGAGCTAAGTTTTTGATCACTAATCTCAAATCACAGAAAGAGGTATGTTTTTAAAACATAAAGAGCTAGTATATTTTTGGGAGTAGTATTGAGCATCGATATGGGGGAGAGTTCAGATAAATCACATCCCCCATAAACCATGTAGTTACCATGGGTAGAAAAAAGTCATACTTTTTTTATGAACCCTTTTCACAATAAACTAATGGATCCACTTAGTAGTTCAGGTCCTATACCTTTGGCCGAGTATAGGATGCACTAGCAGCGTGAGGTAGATCGTTGTATCATCATTATAGCTCTTATGTGATGGTTGTAGGTTAGAGAAACTCCCACAAAAGTTATTGTATTTTTTTATATACATTAGTTTATTGTATTTTTTACATACATTTCAGAGTTATGTTGTATCCTTGTATATACACAAAGTTGACATCATGTTTTTAAACAACTTTTCTTTGTATTGCATTTTTCTTAAATTGCTTTATATTGAAATGAGTTAAGTTATGTTGAGTTGAGCCAGGTAAGTTCTTCAGTTTCTTTCAGATTCCCTTTTTAAGCCTATGTTGTTTTAGCATTCCAACTCGCATACTCGTACATTCAATGTACTGAGGCCATTTGGCCTGCATCGTCTTATGATATAGACACAAGTAACTATGATCGGCATTTTGACACATTGTTGATCCAGTGAGCAGTTCAAAGTTTATTGGTGAGCCTCCTTGCTTTTCGGAGGATCAATTGCATTGCTTTGTAGTTTAGTTTATTAGGATGTTGTGGGGTCCGTCCCAACATCCATCTCAGTTGTTATTAGAGGCTTCATAGATTGTCAGATGTTTGTCCTTTGAGTCTTTTCATTATCATTTCTTATTGTCAAGACTTGGGTTACCTCTTTTGGCCAAGTTGAATGTTTAACCTTTAAACATTCTTAGTTATTTCATTAGTTAGTTCAATTAAGTTCATTGATCATTTTAGATGTGAATGTTGTCTTTCGCTAAGTTAAGTAAGCCAGGCCAAGGGTTCGCTTGGGGCCAGTAATGGTCTTCGAGTGCCAGTCCCGCCCTGGGTGTAGGCTCGGGGCGTGACAAACTTGGTATCTGAGCACATAGTTTAAGAGTCCTAGGGAGTTTATGAAGCCGTGTCTATAGAGTTCTAGTTATCAGTGTGAAGAGCGCCACATCTATAATTAGGAGGCTGCAATATTTAGGAATTCTTTCACTTCTTTCACACTCATTTCGTGCGTTAGAGTTTATCTCTAAAATGTTTCCCTCTAATTCATGCATGCGCGTGTTTCAGATAATCATGCCTCCATGAAGAGCAGTCAGAGGTCGTCCAGCTAGGAGGAATGTTAAGGAACAAGAGTTACCCAATGCACCTGAAGTTCAATCTCATGGAGAAGTCACCAATGCTGAGTTCAGAGAGGCTATAAGAATGCTCAGTCAAGTTGTGACTAACCAAGCTGGGTAACAGATATGAGCTCGACAAGAAGAAGCTGACACTTCAAGGATTTGTGAGTTCTTGAGGATGAACCCTCCATGTTTCACTGGTTCAAGCACTTCTGAGGATCTAGAGAACTTTGTTGATGAACTGAAAAAGGTGTTCGATGTGATGCATGTTACTGATACTGTGAGAGTTGAGCTAGCTACATATCAGATGAAAAATGTTGCTAGGATTTGGTTTGATCAGTAGAAAGGGGGTAGAGCTGAAGATGCACCACCTGCGAGTTATGCATGTTTTGAAGAGACATTCTTGGGGCGTTTCTTTCCCCGAGAACTAAAAGAGGCCAAGGTACGTGAGTTCCTCACCCTTAAGCAGGATTCTCTAAGTGTTCATGCATATGGGTTAAAGTTCACCCAACTATCCCAATATGCTCCGGAGATAGTTAAGGACATGAAGAGTAGAATGAGCTTGTTTGTTGCTGTGTTAGGCCGCCTTTCAAGCAAAGAGGGCCGAGCAATAATGCTTATTAGAGACATGGACATTTCAAGGTTGATGATCTATGTGCAGCAAGTAGAGGAAAAGAAGCTGAGGGATAGAGAGGAATTCAAGAACAAGAGGGCTAAGACAGGGAATGAGTCCGGGCAGCAGGAAAGTAATGCCAACCGGTCATCCTTCCAACTGAAACAGAAGGGACCTGCTCCATCATCTGCTAGTGCACTTGCACCTAAGATCAGAGGTGAGTATAATAATCAGAATTCCAAAGCTAAGCCTGCATATTCTCAAGGTAGTATGGCGCAAGGGGGTAGTAAGCCTCGTGCCTGCACCAAGTGTGGTAGGAACCACACAGGTATTTGTCGTGAGGGCTCCACTCGTTGTTTCAAGTATGGGTAGACTGGGCATTTCATGCGAGAGTGTCCAAAGAACAAGCAGGGAAGTGGAAATGGGGCAATAAAACTTAGTTGTCTTCAATTGCTCCACTAGACAGAGCTGCACCTAGAGGGGCTGATTCCGGTACTGGCGAAGGAGCAAATCGCCTTTATACGATCACTAGTCGCCAAGAGCAACATGATTCACCAGATGTTGTCACTGGTATGATTCGAGTCTTTGAGTTTACTGTTTATGCCTTGCTAGATCCAGGAGCGAGTTTATCTTTTGTAATTCCTTATATTGCTGTGAATTTTGATATTATTCCTGAGCAACTTAGTGAACCATTCAGTGTTTCCACGCCTATTGGTGAGTTTATTCTAGCAGAGATAGTCTATCGTGATTGTCCCATTTTCGTCAATCACAAGAGTACCATGACTGATTTAATTGAGTTAGACATGGTAGATTTTTATGTCATTCTTGGTATGGACTAGCTTCATGCCTGTTATGCTTCAGTTTCCAAATGAGCCAGTCTTAGAGTGGAAAAACAGTTCAGCAGTGCCTAAGGGTCGTTTCATTTCGTACCTTAAGGCAAGGAAGTTAGTTTCTAAGGGATGTGTCTATCACTTAGTCCGAGTTAATGACTCAAGTGTTGAGGTACCTCATATTCAGTCAGTTCCAGTAGTAAAAGAGTTCCCATAAGTCTTTCCTGAGAGAGAGATAGATTTTGGTATAGATCTTCTTCCAAATACTCGTCTTATATCTATTCCGCCATAAAGAATGGTTCCAAAAGAGTTGAAAGAGTTGAAATAGTTAAAAGAGCAGTTAAAAGATCTTTTAGATAAGGGCTTTATTCGACCAAATGTCTCACCTTGGGGCGTTTCGATCTTATTTGTGAGAAAGAAAGATGGTTCCCTTAGGATGTGTAGTTATTACCGTCAGTTGAACAAGGTTACCATCAAGAATAAGTATCCTCTTCCGAGAATTGATGGTCTTTTTGATCAACTTCAGGGTTCTTCCTATTTCTCAAAAATTGACCTCAGATCAGGCTATCATCAATTAAGAGTAAGGGAGTGTGATATTCCAAAGACAGCTTTCAGAACAAGATATGGTCATTATGAGATTTTGGTCATGTCCTTTGGTTTGACCAATGCATCAGCAGTGTTCATGGATCTTATGAATAGAGTCTTCAAACTTATTTAGATATGTTTGTTATCTTCTTTAATGATGACATACTAATCTATTCAAGAAATGAAGAAGATCATGCTAGTTATCTCATAATAGTTCTTTAGACTTTGAAAGATAGAGAGTTGTATGCCAAGTTCCCTAAGTGTGAGTTTTGTCTTGAGTCTGTGGCGTTCTTGGGCCACATATTTTCCGGTGATGGAATTATAGTTGATACTCAAAAAATTGAGGCAGTGCAGAATTGGCCTAGACCCTCATCTCCAACTGATATTAGGAGTTTGTTGGGTTTGGCTGGCTATTATAGAAAGTTTGTAGAGGGTTTTTCATCCATTTCATCCCCTTTGACGAAGTTGACTAAAAAAATAGTGAAATTTCAATGGTCTGAAGCTTGTGAGAAAAGCTTTCATGAATTGTAGAAGAGGTTGACTACTGCTCCAGTTTTGACCTTACCAGAAGGTACTCAAGGTTTTATAGTGTATTGTGATGCATCTAGAGTTGGTTTGGGTTGTGTCTTAATGTAGAATGGCAAAGTTATAACTTATGCCTCTAGCCAGTTGAAAGTTCATAAGAAAAACTACCCAACCCATGACTTAGAGTTGGCTGCTATAGTGTTCGCTTTGAAGATATGGCGTCATTATTTGTATGGGGTTCATATTGATATATTCACTAATCATAAAAGCCTTCAATATGTGTTTACTCAGAAAAAGCTTAATCTCAGACAAATGAGGTGGTTAGAGTTACTCAAGGATTATGACATGAGTATTCTTTATCACCCAGGTAAGGCTAATATTGTTGTTGATGCCTTGAGCAGGTTGTCTATGGGTAGTACCGCCCATGTTGAGGAAGAAAAGAAAGAGTTAGCGAAAGATGTGCATAGGTTTGCACGCTTAGGAGTCCGACTTATGGATTTCACGGAAGGAGGAATAGTGGTGATAAATGGGGCTGAATCATCACTAGTGTCAGAAGTGAAAGAAAGGCAAGACCAAGACCCCATTTTGCTAGACTTAAAGGCAAATGCTCATAAGCAAAAAGTATTTGCTTTTGAACAAGGGGGAGATGGTGTATTGAGATATCAAGGTAGATTATGCGTACTTATGGTGGATGGACTCCAAGAGAGGATCATGGAGGAGGCTCATAACTCCAGATATTCCATTCATCCGAGTTCCATAAAGATGTATCGCGATTTGAGAGAAATGTATTGGTGGAATGGCATGAAGAAGGGCATTGCAGAGTTTGTTGCTAAGTGTCCAAATTATCAACACGTGAAAGTTGAGCATCAAAGGCCTGGTGGTTTGTCTCAAAATATAGAACTTCCAAAATGGAAGTGGGAGATGATCAATATGGATTTCATCACATGTTTACCAAGGTCTCGCAGACAACACGATTTTATTTGGGTGATTGTCGACAAAATGACGAAATCAGCCCATTTTCTGTCGGTAAAGACTACTCATTCAGCAAAAGATTATCCCATGTTATATATTCAAGAAGTGCTAAGATATCATGGAGTCCCAGTCTCCATTTTTTCAGATAGAGGTGCACAAATTACTACACAGTTTTGGAAATCTTTTCAGAAAGGCTTGGGTTCAAAGGTGAACTTAAGTACTGCTTTTCATCCTCAGACTGATGGGCAAGCAGAGCGCACTATTTAGACGTTAGAAGATATGTTGAGGGCTTGTGTGATCGATTTCAAAGGGAATTGGGATGATCACCTACCTCTCATTGAGTTTGCTTACAATAACAATTATCACTCTAGCATCCAAATGGCTCCATATGAAGCTCTTTATGGGAGAAGATGCAGATCTCCTGTTGGATAGTTTGAAGTTGGTGAAGCAGGGTTGATAGGACCAGATTTAGTTCACCAAGCTATGAAAGGTGAAAGTAATTCAAGAGAGATTGAAAACAGCACAGAGTCGTCAAAAATCCTACACTGATGTTAGGAGAAGGGCGTTAGAGTTCGAAGTAGATGATTGGGTATATTTGAAAGTTTCACCCATGAAGGGTGTTATGAGGTTTGGTAAGAAGGGGAGCTTAGTCCCCGATATATTGGACCTTATCGCATAGCCAAGATGATTGTCAATGTAGCTTATGAGTTGTAGCTACCACAAGACTTAGCAGCAGTTCATCCGGTATTTCACGTCTCCATGTTGAAGAAGTGGATGGGAAATCCTTCATTGATCATACCAACTAAAAATATTGGGATCAAGTAGCTTATCTTATGAGGGGATTCCTGTTCAGATTTTAGATCGCCAAGTTCGCAAGTTGAGAACAAAAGAAGTAGCATCAGTCAAGGTCCTTTGGAGGAACCAAGTAGTTGAAGAAGCTACTTGGGAAGCTGAAGAGGACATGAAGAAGAGATATACACATCTGTTTGATTCCGGAGGAATTGTAGACTAAGGTACTAATTTCCTTCTTAGTGCTCTTTAAATTATAAGTGAGCATGTTGTTGTTTCCATTTTTGCTTGTTAGGTGTTTGAATTTGATGTTACACCCTAAGTCTAGTAAGAGTAATCTCATTCGAGGACGAATGTTCCCAAGGGGGAGATATTGTAACATCTCGCAACTAGAAAGAACTAGAAGAAAGTTTAAAATCTGGAAATAGTCATTTTTGGAAAGTATAAGGAAATTTGGAAAATTGCAAGTAAGTTAAAGTTGAGTTTTTGGTCAACTTCAGACGGCCATAACTACTAGCTCAGGATGAGTTAGGTGTAGTTCCAGATATGGTTGGGAAGTTCTTGGAATGATCTTTCCAACGCCGTCAAGTTTGTGTGATTTCGAGTTCGTATGGGCAAGTTATTCCCTTTGAAAGTTGGGCTGTTGGATTAAGGAAATGTCCAATCCGGAAATATAAGGGGTATTTTAGTCTTTTCATTGTCCTATTATTTTAATCCAATTTTAGGAGTTTAATATGGGTCAATTCAGAACTTCGTCAATTTTAGAACTTGGGATTTCACGCTAGGGCTAAGGAGGAAGGAGAAGAGAAAAGAAAAAGGAGAAAAGGGTAAATTTATCAAGATCGATCAAGGAAGTTGGTGTTGTGCCAAGGATTTGCTTCTACCAGGTATGTGAGGCTCTCATAACGTTGGGATCGTTCTCCCACGTGCCAAACATATATATTTCAGTTTGGATTCGTCCTAAAAACATTTGAATATTGATGATCTTGATACTTATTCTTGAGTTCATATATTGTTCTTGAATTTGACTGAGTTGGGAAGTTTCTGAGTTCGTTACGTTGCACTATAGGGTTGTTTCGAGTTAGGTTTTTAGGTACATTGCTGGGTATCTATACTTAAAAGTGATTTAAGAAAAAGAATCGAGTTTGGGTGGATTGGGGAAGAAAAACGAAGAAGAAATTTCGACGGGTGAAATTTGAACATGGGAGCGCGCCGCGTGACCTGTTCCCAGAATTTAAATTTCAGCTTCGCGTCATGGAGCTGACACGAGGTGTTCTGCCTCAAAAGATATTTTCGGAACAGAAATTAAATTATGCCTTTGCGTCGCGGACCCACTTCAAATATTGATTTTCGGTCTTTTCTCATGTTTAGCTATCTATAATCATTCCTAAACAACATGAGATCTTTCCAATCACAAATCAAAATCCTTGAACCCATAATTCAATTCAAGGATCACTTAAGAGTCAAGTCAAGAGCAGTTAAGGTCAAAGTCAAGAGTCAATTTCATATCAGTTCTTAAAGTTTTCCAAAAGACTTTCACAAATGTTTTAACTTTGTTTTAAGACTTAAGTTTCGAGTTCAGTAAAGAAGTAAAGTTGAAGATCTTCTCTTCAAAGAAGTATATGGGGACTATGTATTACCAAAGAGATTTAAAAATGTTTTCACATTTTAATAAGAACGGAAACTAACATCTCTAAAGAGCCTTCAGGCTAGTTTTTATAAAAGAGTAATAGCCTTCTAAATGAAGAAAGAAGGGGAAACTGAGATTTTCAAGGTAGCCTTTGAGCTAAGTTTTTGATCACTAA
>JAJOOR010007458.1:0-50561 GCA_036250505.1 Solanum acaule | reverse complement strand
ATGGTTTGCCCTTAGTCCCTATTTCCCGTTAATTAATGTTGAATGTACTTCCGCGACCGATGAAGTGTGATGACAAGTTTGAGAGGCTTGTTTGGGGTTCCTTCGGGTTCCTCATTCGCCATGTCACGTCTAGGCCCTAGGCTTGTGTCTTGACAGCCATCTCTTGTTATGATCTTAGATAACTTCTAAGAGTGTGAGCTAATTTGACATATACCTCTTTTGTGGCTTACCTTATGAGTGTGTGTGAACCTTTTTTGAACACCCCTGGCGCCTTACCTTTTCTTTGAAAGAAACATGGTGAAAACAATGACCTTTCTTTATCCATTACCCATAATCCTCATGAAATTGTGGTTTAGTTCAATAGCCAACTTAGGCCAAAAGCCTAAGTTGGGGGTGTGCTGAAAAGATAAGGGCAAGTCGAGAAGTGCAAGGAAAGTCTCCTCGTACCCATGGTTTTGAGAAAAATGGAACCTCTCCATATAAAAAAAAGAAAAAGATAAAGAAAAAGAATGAAAAAGAAAGTTGTGGAATAAAGTACAAAAGAAATGGGGTTTCCAAACAATTCATGGAAAGTGAATAATGGGATGACTTACGAGCACTAAAGAAATTCATGAAGGAAGAGGAAAGGAAGTGTTGTAAGTACCACATTTCATGCGGATAAAAGTCAATAAGCCTAAATGACCATACATTTGCACTCAGCGCCATTTCAATCCTTGAAAAGCCGTTTTGATCTTGAGTGAGTTAAAGCAAGTGTTGATTGGAAAATACGGGCAAACCTATGGGTGAAATTATGCATTATGTTCTTCTTTGTGAGTGTGAGCGTTGCCTCTGATTCCAAAGCTTTAAACTGTGAACTATTGTGTAAATATGGAATCATTCCTTGTGTGAGGGCATTTGAACACTTTGGTTGAGCTTGAACTTGCATTTGAAGCAAGTATTGTGAGCATGTGATTCTTTGTTATTGATGAGTCACAACTTGAATCTTTGAGTGCACATTTGATCTTTGCATAAGTAAATTGAGTCTTGTTGTGTGCATTCATGATTGAGTCTTGTGTGGCACTATTCGAGATACCCTTTTTGAACGGCTGAACTTGAGTTTGCTTGAGGACAAGCAAAAGTTTAATATGGCGGTGTTGATGAGCCTACACATTGCACTCATTTAGGGCTATATTTTGATAGAATTAGTGTCCTCAAATGCATATTTTATCTAAATATCTGATGAAAATCCTTAAGTTTCAGGTATTTGGAGTTTGAGGGAAAGCACGGACACTGCTTAGCAAAAAAAAGGAACAAAGGCAGCTGAAAGAATGAAGAAATGAAGATCTGAGAATCGCCGAACCCATTCGGCAAATCGCCAAAAGGTCTTATCCTCACCTTTTGTTCCAGTGTGCTGAGCTCTAAAAGAAAGGATCAAATCGGCGGTGAAAATGAGCAGTCGGCGTATCACCGAGCAGCTTCGTGATGCTGTACTATGTCACCCAATGATCCAAAACACTACGATGTTGAAGGATAACGCAAGAAAGCGATGAAACCTACCTATGGGCAGATCACCGAGTTGATCGACGATCTTGACTAACGACGCCGAATGATCCGCTGCAGCACAGATTTTTGAAAACTATAAATACTCGGTGAGAGTTGTAGCTTATTATCAGATTTTTAATATAGAATTTTCAACATAGACTTCTGAGTTCTAAGTTTGGAGAGGTTTTTGAAGAACTTGAAGATTCAAAGGGTTTCAACTCCACGAATTTGGACTTGGGTTTTGTGGATTCTTCGTTCTTTTATTGTTTTGAGACTTAAATCTTCATACCCATTTGAATGCAAACTCATTATGGTATAAATTTCTATCTGTTTTACATATCTAGCTAAAATCTTAACTCTTGGGGTGTGATTTTGTGAATATGGGTTAGATTATCTGTTGGGTCTTGCTTGTTGATGGTTTATTTGTTGAGTAAATGTGATTTCGTTTAGTAGTTGTGGTGGAACTTAATAAAGTTGTAGTTCCAAATACGATTTCGCCTTTGTGTTTTCGGCTTGCGAGAGAGAGAGAGGTCGTAAAACTAAGACTACTAAATTGATGGCTGGTAGGATTGGGTCGATATGAGGTTCAGCTTGAGACAGTGAACCCTGGTCCTCCTCCCACACACTCAGCTCGAGAGAGTGAGTTGGCTAAGGTGGAGGTTGTTCTTCATGCGGCAAGTGGGTGTCCGAGAGGAACCCATTTGATTCGAGGTGAGTTGCTCAAGAGAGAATTTACCCCCACTATAGTCTAGCCTAGTCAGAAATATTCAATGGGTTTATTATCAAAAGCATGTACCCAATAGTTTAGTTTATCCCGTATTCCTATCAAATCCCAAGAATCCCGTCTCCTTGATTAGTACTTTTTGTATTTTTGTTGGTTTTGCTTACTTGTGACAAACCCATTTGTTAATTGACGCTTGCGTCACCCCTTTGATTTATAATGTTTTTAATCGATAATATTTTTAGCTATGACTAATTCGAACTTAACTTTATTATTCTACTAATTCTCAAGCCCACTCCCTTGGGACTCTACCCCAACCCTTGGTTGGGTTATTTTAATTTTGTACAATCGTAGACACTTGCATTGGAAGTTGTCTCTTGATTACGCAAATATCAGTAATGTACCACTGACTTCAACAGGAGAATCTTCCTAATCCTAGCAAGCCTGAAGAGCATACAACATGTTTTGGCGCTGACTGCCACTTGTACCCGATGAGTTACCCTACTGAGTCGGGCAACCTGTTGGTGCTGGTGATGTTGTAGACTGAGCCCTACCATTATTGCCTGCTCTACCCTGTTTAGCAGAAGGAAAATCTCTCAACCTGTGACCAAACTGACCCCACCCAAAGCATCCTTCCTTTCCTGCAGAAAATTCACCTGGATGGTTCTTACCACACTTTGCACAAGATGGGTAGGGTCTGGTTCGTGAAATACTCCTTTGAGACTTAGAGCCTGATTCCCTACCTTTCTGATCCTATCGAAACCTGGAAGATGGAACATTAGTTTATGAATGTGTTGGAGATGAAGACTTTTGTTTAAATTGCGAGTGATTTCCACTACCCGATTTCTTTTGAGAATACTCATAGTTTCATGTTCTAGCCTTCTTATTATCCTTAGCATGTTCCCTAAGCTTATATCCCTCAACCTGTTGAGCATGAGTGATGAGCCTAGAGATGTTCATATTTTCCAACAACATAGCATTTTTACATTGTATTTTCGCTAAGTCGGATACCCCGTATAGAAACTTGTTCATTTGATCCCTAGAATTGGCAACCATGTGAGGAGCATACCTGGAGAGTTGGGTGAACTTGAGTCTGTATTCTTGACCTGCCATGTTACCTTGCCTCAAATTCATGAACTCCTGAGCTCTTGCCTCCCTCTACTCTCTTGAGAACTTGTCCAGAAAAGTCTCACTAAAGCACTCCCAAGTGATAGGAGGTGCATCCTTACCCCTGCTTTCTTTCCATTGAGTAAACCAGATGTGAGCTACATCCTTAAGCTGTTAGGATGCAAATTCCACCAAATCATTTACAGTCACTTGCATCACTCCAAAGGTCTTCTTGACCTCGTCTATGAAGTTTTGGGGATCCTCACCAATCTGCGACCCTAAGAACTCAGGAGGATTCATCCTAACAAAATCATGAACCATGGCTGCCACTGATCCACCACTAGCATTTGTAGGAACTAGAACCTGCTGGTTATTCTAGTTGGTGACACTCTAAGCTAAAAACTGGAAAGCATTCCGAAACGCATCATTCGAAACTTCCTGCTCAAGGACTGGACGAGCTGCGTTAGCGGTGCGTGCATTCACATTTATTTCGTAAGCCTTACAAGGAGGCTTGATCTAAAAGAGCATAACGATGGATTAGTAAGAGATCATACCTTACGCATAATAAGAATATCAAGAAAGTGAAGTCTTCCTAAAACACTTCATAGCCTCCCTCTCATTAGATGTGGTGCACTTCACACCCATGGAAATAACTCTACTTATTGCAGCTTTTCATACATCTTAGGACTCTTAAACCTAATGCTCTAATAAAAAGTTTGTCACGCCTGGAAGCTACCCCTGAGATGCGGACACGGTACCTAGGATCACGAGTGACCCCAAGCTAGCAGAAGCATACTTAAAGTTAACTGAATTAAGACAGTACTGTGCGGAAGCTTAAATCATCATGTAAATTGAAAGGATTGGGAATACCCATTAATATTTGAATAAAAGAACTATGAGTTTAATGACAACTGAAATATCAAACTCCAAAGTTAAAACTGAATCTAACTATGTCTGAAATAAAGCCTCTATCTGACTAGAAATGTTGGGACATGCCCCAGCTAGATCTAGAAAAACTGAAACTAAATACTAAAAGTAGAAAATATAATCATGTCAATCATCCTTAAAGAATGAGGACTCACCACTTGTGCTGCTGAAATAGAGATCGGGAACCGATCTATGTGTGATCTGAAAGCTGAGGGCCTGAACCTACATCACAAGAATATGTAGATAGAGTATGCGTCAGTACTTGTAAGGTACTGAGCATGTAGGATAGAATAAAGATGAACAATGTACATAACTGAACAAAGCATATAACTGAGCAAAGATATAAGATAAACTAACTGAATGCAATGACCAAGTCTTTACATACTGAAACTGAATATTGAACTGTAACTAATAACCTGGTTAATACACTAGAATCTGGATGTGGGAGCTACGATTAACCGACATAAAAGCATATAAGCTAAATGTGGAGTCCGATGTATACACCCCATCCAGAGGACCCAATATATCCTGCCAGAGGTATAGAGGCATGACTGGCATGATCGCTAAACTGATGCCCATAGAGAGGACTTATAAACCTGTGGGGGCACGTAGTTCTGGGACTATGAGTGTGACTGACCCTAGTCCAACTCGGTATAGAAGCCTACTCCCAATAGACTGCATAAAATACAATATAACTTCAATAAACTGGATAACTCGATATTATGAAATGCTTACTGAAAATGCATCATTAATGTACTCATAATAAAACATTGTTAGTTGAGGCATGTATGTCTGACTAATCTGACCTAGCAAGTGTAATTCATGAACTAAACGAATCTATACAACTAGGGTTATGAGTTTCAAGCAAGAACTAAGAAACAATTCCCTGAAAACATAATAATCTGATTTGGATTAGTCTAATAACTAAATCACAACATACACTATGAAATTCAAGAAACCCTAGGTCTAACATGTTGTAGAGAATCAAGAATCAGACTAAATTCTAGGGACCTAATGGGTGAAAGGAACCCACTAGTGAAATCTCACATACCTGGTGACGAATTTCACGGAGAAATCTTTCGATTTCGGGGATGGCAACGGTAATGGTAACGGAACTACCGGAACAGCACCGGCCAAAACCGGACCGCATCCGGGGCCCGTTAGGTGAAAAGGTACCGGATTTGGATCGGTAGGTCCGGAAAATATACATATTATCCATCCGGACCGGTATAGTACCGGGACCGAACCGGTAACCGGGACTAACGGCAATATTTAAAAAAAAATAACTTATTAAAATTTAAAAATTAGATTATGTTACAAATCCATTTAATTTTGGATGTTTCATTTCATCAACAACGTAACGTAATAAATTAAATTAGTGTATGCCTTAAAGATTACTAATGTATTTTGGTTTAAAATTGTAAACGGATGTTCTGTACATCCTATATAAAGGTATTCTTTTAACCTTAAGAAACACAACAAAAAGAGATAAAAGATCATATTCTTTACACTATACTTCTCATTAGCATTTGTCATCCATTTCTTGTTTAGTATTATTGTATTTTGCTCTTATTTTATAACACGTTATCAGCACGAGTCTCTAACCAATTGAGACCTACTTAATTCGGGATTATCTTTTTTTTCTAAAAGTTAATCAACTTTCATTTAGAGTCAGATATACATTTATATGTTTATAACATCTCTAATAAGGCATGCATAAATCTTTGATCTACATATTAATTACTTCATATATAACTGGATTGAGGTATTGTTGTGATAATTTACTAGGCATAATAATCAATATGTTTCAGGTTTATATTGTTATGTTATTTATATACTACTAACTTATAACTATAAATTAACTACTAAGTAATATGATAACATGCTAGTTAGAATACTCGTAAGTATTTTATTAACATAAATTTATGATTAATATTGGTGTGTCATAAAGAAAATATTACTATATTCAATATGACTTGAAACTCTTTAAAAATGACGTTTAATAGCTACTAAAACTATAATAAATATTGTAGAACTATTAAAAGTACATATTAATTTACTATTTCAATACTTCATGAATTTACATGTTTTAAGACATTCCATATGCATGCATATAATATAATTTATAATCATATTATACCTTATTATTTGAACATTAATTAACCATTCATTATAAAGAAACCAACATAATAATATTAACTCAATTATTTTATGATAGTTTTCATCATGTCAGATTTGCCAAAGCTTGAATTTGTGGCACTTGATAGTATAATCGAAGGAAATAAGGCATCAAGTCAAGATAAAGCGAAAGCTATGATTTTCCTTCGTCATCATCTTGATGAAAGCCTGAAGGTTGAATAGTTAATAGTGAAAGATCCACTTGAATTGTGGATAGGTTTGAAAGGGAGGTATGACCGCCTCAAGGCAACAGTATTGCCAAGGGCTCGTTATGAGTGGATGCACTTACAGTTTCAAGATTATAAAACTGTAATTGAGCATAACTCTATTGTATTTAGAATCAATTTCGATTTAAAATTATGTGGGGAAGTTATAAAAGATGAGGACATGTTGGAAAAGACACTAACTACTTTCCATGCCTCCAACATGATATTACATCAACAATACCATGAAAAGGATTTTACAAAATAATTTGAATTAATATCATGCCTTCTGGTGGTTAAATAGCATAATGACCTTTTAATGAAAAATCATGAAGCCCGTCCTTCTGGAAGTGCTCTATTACCGGAGGCAAACGGGAGAAAAAGACACCGCCAGTCTAAAATAAGACAAAATATTTTGGGTCATGATAATGTGTGTGGGCTTGGCAAGGGCAAAAGACGATAAAATAACCGTCGAGGTGGTGGTCATAACAAAAGGGAGAAGAATATGGGTTCTAAAAATAATCCATCTTAAGGAAAGGGCGATCAATGTTATCGTTGTGGCCTTAGAGGTCACCGGAAAAATGAATGTCAGGCACCTGAGCATTTTGTCAGGTTGTATCAAAATTCCTTCAAAAGGAAAGGAAATAAAGGCGGTGCCTTCTCTTCTAATGACCGGGTGGAGCCACATTTGACTTTCACAGATGACGTTCTGGCAAGATCTTCTCAAAAATATGATGAGAATGTTGAGGCAAACTTAGCATTGAAAGATGATGCTTTTGGTGGGCTCGATGATATTACTCATCTAGAAGCTGATGACTTCTTTGGGGATCACAACTGATATTGATAATTGAGCTGGGAAATGAATAATGTTTTTATGTTTTTTTAATGTCTTAGTTAAAGTTTATGTACTTAAGATTTCTTTTCTTAAGTTTCTTACTTCTTATTATGCATTTTTTTTATTAAGATAAATTGAATTTTCCAGTCTTCAGTTGGATCCAAGATGAGTAATGGAGATATGTACCTTCTGGACAGTGCCACAACTCATACGATACTAAGAGAAAAGAAATATTTCTCTCATTTGGTAATGAAAAAGGCATATGTTAATACAATATCCGGTAGTACAAAATTGATTGAGGGCTCTGGAAAAGTGACCTTATTACTACCTGGAAAAACATTATTGGTAATTGATAATGCATTGTATTGTAGTAAGTGTCAATTAAACTTGTTAAGTTTCAAGGTTATTCACCAAAATGGCTAACATGTTGAGACTGCGAATTGAAGATATGTTGAATATCTTTATATTACTACAATAAATGCAGAGAAGAAAATTTTGCATGAAAAATTGCTTGCAGTTTCTTCTGGGTTGTACTATACAAATATTAGTACGGTTGAATCACATGCCGTAAAACAAAAGGTTTACTGGTTCTAATGATTTTATCATTTGACATGATCGGTTGGGTCATTCCAGTTATAATATGATGCGCAGAATAATTGAGAATTCACATGGGCATACTTTGAAGAATCAAAATGTTCTTCAATCAAAGGAATTCTCTTGTGCTGCTTGTTCACAACGGAAATTGGTTATCAAACCATGAGTGGCTAAGGTTGGTGTGAAATCCCCTGTATTTCTCGAACGGATACAGGGTGATATATTTGGACCTATTCACCCTGCATGTGGACCATTTAAATATTATATGGTCTTGATAGATGATACAAGATGGTCACATGTGTGCTTATTGTCAACTTGCAATATGGCTTTTGCGAGGTTGTTGGCTCAAATAATAAGGTTAAAAGCACAATTTCCAGAATATTGATGAGTCCACATTTTGGACTCATTTACGGCTTTATTTGGATAGATTTAGTGTCCTCAAATGCTTATTTTGTGCTAACAACTGATGTAAAATACTTAATTTCTAGGTATTTGGATTGAGGAACAAAGCATGGACACTAATGGGTAAAAAGGAACAAGGAACCTGAAGGAACGAAGAAAAGAAGGCATGTTGATCGCCTAATCCATTGGTTGAGTCACCGAGTAGCAATTAACTAGCCTAAAGTTCCATTGTGACAAGCCCTGAAGGCAAAAACCAAGTCAGACATAGAAATGAGCAGTCGACGTGTCGCGGAGTGGTTCTGGGATGCAGTGTTGGATCGCCCAAAGTTACAGAACTTGAGGATTCTGAAGGCCAAAGAAAAAAGGGGATGAAACTGACCAAAGGGCGGATCATCGAGTGGATCGGCGATCCCGACTTACTGCGTCGAATGGTTATTCACAACTTATTTTTGGCGACTATAAATATATTTCTGAACATTTAGTTTATAAGGAGTGATCATGTAAGAGTTTTTTCATAATATAGAATTTTTATCAGTTTTTGAGTTGGAACTCTGAGTTTTGAGACAAACTTTTCCTTAGCTTTGAACAATTGAAGATTTCCATTTTTGAGAAATTGGAAGTGGGTCTTTGAGATTCTTCAATTTGGTCCTTTGTAAAAAGGAAATTAATCTTACCCAGTTGATGGAAACACAATTTGGTAACGATTTCTATCTTTTTTTTGTGTCTAGCTAATACCCCAATTCTTGGGGTCTGATTATGTCATTATGGGTTGATTTAGCTTATGGGTATTGCTAATGGATGGATTAAATGCTATTTAGAAGTGATTTCAATCAATAATAGCGGTCTAATTTAAAGGGTTGTAGTTGCAAATGCAACTCTACCTTCGTGTTTTTGGCTTGCTCGAGAGAGTGAATGGGATAAAGCATAGGCTGTTCTTAATTGCTGCTTGTTGGTGTTTGAGAGAAACCAACTTGATTCGGGGTAAATTGTTCGAGAGAAAGTTTATCCCCACTAAAGTCTAGCTTATTCACTGATTTACAACTATTTACTAATAATTGCAATTACCCGTTTGTCTACCTTAGCCTATAATCCAATCACATACCAAGAACCCATCTCATTACTTGTTAATTCATGTTATTTGATGTTGTAGTTGATAGTCAAAACCAAAACCCCCCTTATTTGACACTTGTGTCACCCTTTAATTTGAATTATGCTTTTATTCGTAAATGACTATTCTTATGATTGACTTGAACATATTCGTACTTTGCTATTGAATCTTAAACCAAAACCCCCCTTATTTGACACTTGTGTCACACTAGAGCGCATAAATTTGGGGATGATCGTTGCACAGGAGATGGCCATGAGGGCCAAACAGCGCCAGTCTTCTCATCCTTTCCTGGAGTTGATCACCGAGATGTTCAGATGGGCTCGAGTTCCTAGAGATGAGAAGAAATATGTGGAAGTGATTCCCTCATCTTCTACTGATATCTGGAGAATTGAGGTAGAGTATTTAAAAGATGAGACGAAAAAGAAAAAGGCAACCCTGGTGGACTCTTCCCCGGTTGTGGATACCGAGACATTACCTATAAAGGCACCTTTGCTTATTCTGGCCCCTGGGCCTTCAGGTACATCTAGTGATGTTCCTTCTGATACTCCTAGTATTTCTGCTGCACCACTGCCTCCCAAATCTGTTGTTGCTGCTGTTTCCCGACCCCTGCTCACTGAGGTTGCATTACTCTGGATGGGGCAGCTAGCCCATTATGTCAATCATCGTGCTGCCATACTTGATGCCTCTATTTCGGGCATGATTCAGACATCCCTTGTTGATGTTGTGACACCCTTGAGTGCTACCATTGATGCCTTTGCGGTTAGGTTAGCGGTGTGTGGGAGTGGCCAAGGGGCCACTGAAGAGGTGACGGCTCTAAATGTCGCTATTGTTGCGCTGAGGAGAGATGTCGACCAGCTGAAGTCCACCAATATGTCTATGATATTTGGGACGGTGGAGATCCCAGATGTGTCAGTTGAGCCAGACATGCCTCCGGCTACCACCGAAGATGATGTTCGAAGTGAGGAGGCAGCTGATCCCGAGTCTGAGGTGGAGCGGATCAGGAGATGCTTGGGGTTGCTAAGAAGGCTTCTTATGAGGGACTTACGGAGACTAAGGAGGCCATGGTAGATATAGTTGTGAAGGTTTCTTTGGCAGATACACCCTTGGCTAACCCTAGTGGACCTACAACTGTTGATGTTACTCCGGGCACTGATGCCTAAGATCAGAATGTTGCACCGAACACTGATACCCCGACAAACAGAGCGACTGTTTAGACAGGATCTTTTTTTTACCTCCCTCTCTGTCTTATTTTTACTGACTTTTGGATATTTTATTTCTTGCATTCGAGGACAAATAACTTTTGTTTTGTGTTGGGGTGAGGCCCACCTATTTTGATGATTGTTCTGTTTATATATTAGGTTTTTGTGCTATTGATTGTGTACGGCGCTATATTTTGTGGATATTTCAGCTTGTGGCTCCCTCCTTTAATTGTAAATGATTTTTAAACCTTCTAAAAAAAATTGTTTTTGTGCCACCTCTTGATTGTGTTTGAATGTGGATGTTCTATTGCAAATTTGAGTATCGGATTTGATCAGTACCGATGACTTGAATAGTGCTCATAATCGAACAAAAATGAATGTGCGGCTACGATGATGCCAAATGAAGTTGCATAGGCAATATGTGAATTTTTTGCATCTCGTTGTGACTAGCCGATTATCGAATGGGTCTCTTGTGATGATCAATGCACACTACCAAAAGTGTGGAGTCTTGTCTGATATTTGTGCCAATGCCTTGTGTGATAAGCTAACCGTGAACCATGTGAGATGACACCTAGAATTTTCCTCGTTGATCCGGATTGACTAAGTGATGCAATCTCTTGAAATGATCTTAGGCAACTTTGAAGAGTGTGAAATAATTTGACATTATACCTCATTTGTGGCCAACCTTGTGAGTGTGTGATCTTTGTTTGAACACCCTTTGAGCCTTTGCCTTTTTCTTGGAAGAAACTTGATGAAATTGTGACCTTTCTTTATTCATTACCCATAATCCTTATGATTTGTGGTTTGTTTGAATAGCCAACTTCGGCCAAAAGCCTAAGTTGGGGGTGTGGTGAAAAGAGAAGGTAAATCAAGAAATGCAAAGAAGTCCCCTTTGACCCATGGTTTTGAGAAAAATGGAACCCCTCCATACAAAAAAAAGAGAGAAAAAAAAAAGATAAGAATGAAAAAGAATATGAATTAAAAAATTGTGGAATTAAGTTGTGAAAATGCAAAAAGAAATGCGGTGTCCAACAGTCCATGGAAAGTAAATAATGGGGTGACTTTTGAGCATGAATGAGAATGATGAAGAAAATGGAAGGAAAGTGTTGTCACACCACATTTCATTAGGATAGCAACCATTGAGCCTAAATGACCATACCTTTAAACTCAACCCCATTACAAGCCATGAAAATACCTTTTTGATCTTGAGTGAGCTGAAACAAGTGTTGATTCGAAAATTAGGGCAAACCTATGGTTAAAGTCATACATGTGTTCATCTTTGTGAGTTGGAGTGTTGTATTTGATTTCGGAACTATAAATTATTGACCCATTGTGTGTGAATATGGAATCATTCTTTGTGTGAGTGCATTTGAGCACTTTTGTTGAACTTGAACTTGCATTTGAAGCAATTATTGTGAACTTGAGAATCTTTGATAATGGTATGTCACAACTTGAATATTTAAGTGCACAATTGATCCATGCATGAGTAAGTTGAGTCTTTTTGTGTGCATTCATGATTGACTCTTGTGTAGCACTGTTTGAGAAATCCTTTCTGAACTGTTGAACTTGAATTTTACTTAAGGACAAGAAAAAGTTCAAGTTGGGGGTGTTGATGAGTCTACGATTTGAACTCATTTAGGGTTTTATTTGGATAGATTTAGTGTCCTCAAATGCTTATTTTGTGCCTATAACTGATGTAAAATCCTTGATTTCCAGTTATTTGGATTGAGGAACAAAGCATGGACACTAATGGGCAAAACGGAACAAGGCATCTGAAGGAATTAAGAAAAGAAGGCATGTTCATCACCTAATCCATTGGGAGAGTCACCGAATGGTTATTATCTCTCCTAAAGATCCATTGTGCCGAGTCGGCAAAGGCAAAAATCAAGTCGGCAATAGAAAGGAGCAGTCGGCATGTCGCCGAATGATTCCGCGATGCATTGTTGGATGACCCAAAGTTACAAAACTTGAGGATGCTGAAGGCTAAATCAAAAAGGCGATGAAACTGACCAAAGGGAGGATTGCCGAGTGGATCGGCGATCCAGACTTATTGCATCGAATGGTCCTTCGCAGCTTATTTTTGGCGACTATAAATACGTTTTTGAACATTTAGTTTATAAGGAGTGATCATTTGAGAGTTTTTCATAATACAGAATTTTTATCAGTGTTTCGGTTGGAAATCTGAGTTTTGAGACAAACTTTTCCTTAGCTTTGAAGAACTCAAGTTTTCCATTTTTGAGAAATTGGAAGTGGATCTTTGAGATTCTTCAATTTGGACCTTTGTAAAGACGAAATTAATCTTACCCAGTTGATGGAAACACATTTTGGTAACGATTTCTATCTTTTTATAAAGTCTAGCTAAAACCCCAATTCTTCGGGTGTGATTATATAATTATGGGTTGATTTAGTTTATGGGTATTGCTAATTGATAGTTTAAATGCTGTTTAGAAGTGATTTCAATCAGTAATTGTAGTCTAATTTAAAGAGTTGTAGTTGCAAATGCAGCTCTACCTTTGTGTTTTTGGCTTGCTCGAGAGAGAGCTTTTAAAAGCAAGATTACTGAATTGATGGTCTGTGGGTATTGGGTTGTCATGGGTATAGCTCGAGAGAGTGAATCTTAAATCCTTTTCCACACATTCAGCTCGAGAGAGTGAATGGTCTAAAGTGTAGGTTGTTCTTAATTGCTGCTTGTTAGTGTTCGAGAGAAACCAACTTGAATCGGGGTAAATTGTTCGAGAGAAAGTTTATCCCCACTAAAGTCTAGCTTATTCACTTTTTTACAGCTATTTACTAACAATTGCAATTACCCATTTGTCTACCTTAGCCTATAATCCAAT
This sequence comes from Solanum acaule, assembly GCA_036250505.1. Classification (NCBI taxonomy): domain Eukaryota; kingdom Viridiplantae; phylum Streptophyta; class Magnoliopsida; order Solanales; family Solanaceae; genus Solanum; species Solanum acaule. The sequence continues at coordinate 36,929 of JAJOOR010007458.1, read as the reverse complement.
CACATCTCAAGAACCCGTCTCATTATTTTTAATTCGTGTTATTTATTGTTGTTGTAGCTGATAATCAAAACCAAAACCCCCCTTATTTGACACTTGTGTCACCCTTTAATTTGAATTATGCTTTTATTCGTAAATGTATATTCCTATGATTGACTTGAACATATTTGTACTTTGCTATTGAATCTTAAACATGTACCACTCCCTGTGGGATTCGACCCCGACTCATTCAGTTGGGTTATATTACTAACTAATGATAGCTGACGCTTACAATTGGATAAAGTGTCTTTGATAGCATTATTCAAACAATTATGCAATAAAAACAATTCATCTTGATAATGCTGGTGAGTTTACATCTTAGGCATTTAATGATTATTGTTTGTCCACTGGAATAACAGTTGAACATCCTATTGCACATGTTCATACTCAAAATGGTTTAGTTGAGTCATTGATTAAACGTCTTTAATTGATAGCTAGACCATTGTTGATGAGGATAAAGTTGTCAATTTCGATTTTGGGGCCTGATATTTTGCATGCAGCAGCACTTGTGCACATAAGGTTGACCAGTTATCATTACATCTCCCCATTGCAATTGGTTTTTTGTTAGGAGCCAAACATTTCCCATCTTAGAATCTTTGGTTGTGCGGTATATGTTCCTATTGCTCCACCACAACGCACAAAGATGGGTCCCCAAAGAAGGTTGGACACCATAGAGGAGGTCCATGTACCTGAAAATAATGAGAATGAGCAAATCTCTATAAATTATGTCTCGATGAGAAAAAGGTGGAATCAAAATAATATTGTGGTGGATAATATTTTTGCGATAATGTTGTAGTTTAAATAATGCAACAAGATGAGGATTTAGAACCAAGAGGTATCACTGAATGTAGACAGCGAAATGAATGGTCAAAAAGGAAGGACGCAATTGGAAAAGAATTGGATTCACTTGAAAAACATGAAGTTTTTGGACCAATAGTCCGAACACCTGAAGGTGTTATGCCAGTTGGGTACAAGTGGGTTTTTGTGCAAAAACGCAATGAAAATGGTAAAGTCGTAAGATATAAAGCACGACTTCTGGCACAAGGATTTTTGCAAAGGCCTGGCATTGATTATGGGGAGACATATTCGCCTGTTGTAGATGCAATTACCTTCAGGTATCTAATAAATATGACAGTTCATGAAATGCATCTAATGGACGTTGTCACAACCTATTTGTATGGCTCACTAGACCACAATATTTTTATGAAAATTCCTGAAGCACTAAAAGAGCCTGAAGCATATAAAAAGTCAAAAGAAAGTTGTTCTATAAATCTTTAAAAATCTTTACATGGATTGAAACAATCAGGGTGAATGTGGTATAATCGTCTTAGCGAATACTTGCTAAAGGAAGGGTATAAGAATGACCCTATTTGTCCTTGTATTTTTATACGAAGGTCAACATCTTAATTTGTAATAATATTTGTTTATGTGGATGACTTGAACATCATTGGAACTCCTAAAGAGCTTTCAAAAGCCTTTGAGAGTTTGAAGAAAGAATTTGAAATGAAAGATCTTGGTAAGACAAAATTTTGTCTTGGCCTTCAGATTGAACATTTGAAAAATGGAATATTTATCCATCAATCAACATATACTAAAAAGGTTTTGAAGTGATTTTACATGGATAAATAACACCCATTAAGTACCCCGATGGTTGTGAGATCCCTTGATATAAATAAAGATCCATTCCGACCTCAAGAAAAGGATGAAGAGATTCTTGGTGATGAAACACCATATCTTAGTGCTATTGGGGCACTAATGTACCTTGCCAACAATTATCGGCCAGATATTTGTTTCGCAGTAAGTTTATTGGTAAGATTCAGCTCATGTCCAACAAAAAGACATTGGGAAGGTGTTAAACATATATTTAGATATCTTCAAGAAACAATTGATATGGGACTGTTGTTTTCTAATGCATCCAAGTCAGAATTAATCGGTTATGCAGATGTAGACTATTTTTCTAACCAACATAAAGCCCGATCTCAGATAGGCTATTTATTCACATATGGATGTATAACTATATCATGGAGTTCGATGAAACAAACAATAGTTGCTACTTCTTCAAATCATGCAGATATAATAGTCATTCATGAAGCCAGTCGAGAGTGTGTATGGTTGAGATCAATGACTCAACACATTTTGCAATTATATGGTCTTTCTGTACAAACAACGATTCCAACAATATTGTATGAAGAAAATGTTGCTTGCATAGCTCAATTAAAGGGAGGATACATCAACGGAGACTGAACAAAGCATATTTCACCTAAGTTCTTTTTCATGCATGATCTTCAAGAAAATGGTGAGATAAATGTTCAACAGATTCGTTCGAGTGACAATCTTGCAGATTTATTCACTAAGGCATTGATAATATCAACATTTGAGAAGCTAATATATAAGATTTGAATGCGTTATCTCGAAGATATAAAATAAATTTTTCATAGGTGGGAGTAAAATACGCGTTGTACTCTTTTTCCCTTAGCCAGGGTTTTGTCCCACTAGGTTTTCCTGGTAAGGTTTTTAATGAGGCAACACCCAAGGCGTATTACAAGATGTGTGTACTATTTTTCCTTCACAAGGCTTTTTCCCACTAGGTTTTCCCTAGTAAGGTTTTATCGAGGCATATTATCTGTAAACATCCAAGGGGGAGTGTTACAAATCCATTTAATTATGGATGTTTCTTTCATCAACAACCTAACGTAATGTATTAAATTAATGTATGCCTTAAAGATTACTAACCTATTTTGGTTTAAAGTTGTAAACGGATGATTTGTTCATCCTATGAAAGGGTATTCTTTCTCCCTTAAGAAAGACAACAAAAAGAGAAAAAAGACCATATTCTCTACTCTATACTTCTCATTAGCATTTGTCTTCCATTTCTTGTTTAGTATTATTGTATTTTTCTCTCATTTTATAACACATTCAAACCTTTATAGTTTTAATGTTAGAAATTTATACTTTTACAGTTTAAAATAGAAACTTTCAAACTTTAAAAGTATAAAAGTTTAAAAGTTTAAAATTTTAAATTTCGAACTTTAAAACTATAAAATTTTAAATTTCACACTTTAAAGTTTAAAAATTTATATTTCAAACTTTTAAAGTATAAAATTTAAATTTTTCAAACTTTAAAAATTTTAAATTTTAAATTTCAAACGTTAAAAGTTTACTAAAAATTTAAATTTCAAATGTTAAAATTGTAAAAATTTAAATTTCAAAATTTAAAAGTTCAAAATTTCAAATTTTAAAAGTTTAAAAGTATAAATTTTAAACTTTAAAAGTTATAAAAGTTGAAGACAATAATTTAAAAAAAATTAAGGCGAATAGCCTATAGTTTTATTAATATTAATTAAATAGTACAATTTGAGTTACAAAATATTAGTAGAGGATTAGAGGACCCAATCTACACAGCCACTTTCTAGGAAGGGTTCTGTTTGAATTAGACCTCGAATTATCATACTCATGCTAATAGACATTTAATAGTTCATTCTACCAAGCCAATCTTTTCTTAAATCATTTAACATTTCTCTAGTAACATGATCTACAATTGGTTGATCGTCTAGTTCCTCCAATGCATCTATTCCGTCATCACTACAATCTTGCATCATTTCATCAATATCATTTTCAAATTTGGTAGATAAAGATGGATGCCCATAACTCCTTCTCTCACCATTAATCCAATCTCTAAATATTACCGATATCTCCAAGCTATCTGCTGCTAATGAATATCTATGCTCTGCAATTTGAAAATTTGCTGAACTAAAAGCGCCTTCGAGCAATCGGTAGATGTTTTGGAAATCCGTTGCTGCGATTGCTCCACCAATCTAGAAGATCAGGTAAACCTTGCGAATCCTCATAGTTTCCGTATTTTGATTAATATATGCATCATATTCATTTTTATCATTACGAGAAATTTCAAGATAACAATCTAGCATATCATAAAGATCATCTTCATTATATCTACACCTAGAACTTTGAGGTTCTTCATTACGTACTACATTTCTTCTCTGAGAATTATACAAGTCATACAATTTTCTTGCTTCAATTTTTATGCTATCTTTAACTTCTTCACAAATAGGTGTTTCATCATCTTGAATACCTAAATTGAAATATATTGTATCAACCATTCGTGATGCACCTTCATCTTTGTAATGTGGGTTAAACAAACAAGCAGTTAAATAAATTTGAGGAATACAAATAAAATATTTTTAAATTTTTTCAATCACCTTTTTAACAGAATCTTCAAATCTTGGTTTATTTTTGAATTTATAAAATTTACTAGAAATAGCACAAATATTTGGTAAAATAGAGCAAATAGTTGCATAATAAAGTCTAGGTATTTTTTTGTAGCTAAATAAAAAACATTTAAGAATTCTATAAGATCTTTTATGTCATTCCAATCATTATCATCAAGTCTATAGTTCATATTTGAATTATGAGCATTCCAAACCATTTGTAAAGGTTTCCTATACCCCTAAGCGATTTGAACTATTTCAAATAAAGAATTTCATCTAGTACACACTGATTTTGGAATTCTTCTAGGTGGAAGACAATTCACGACAACAATTTTTAAAATCTCTACGGCTAGACTTAACTTGACATTTAAAAATAAAATGACATGCAGTTTTAACTTTTATGCAACCATCATTATACATTGCTATACCATCTCTAACAATCAAATTATATATGTGTGCAGCACACCTAATATGAAAACCATCAATATAAACAGGGCAAAGAGTTGGTTTTAGTATTTTAACAACATATGTATTATTAGAAGCATTATCTAAGGTGACACTAATTATTTTATCACAAATTCCATAGTTTTGTAAAACATCTATAATTGTTTGAGCTATATAACTACCGATTTTATATATTTCATAACATTTATAACCTATAATTCTTTTTTCCATAATCCAATTTTCATCGATCCAATGTGCAGTAATAGTGAAATAATCATTATCATTTACACTACGACCCATATCAGAAGTAATAGCTATTTTATAAGTATTATAATAAAATAAACAACGAAGATATTGAAAATGTTGAGCTTGATAATCAAAGATAGCCTTTTTAATTGTGTTTCTTGTAAAACCTTTAAAATGTGGATTATACACAATTTGAATATAATGAATAAAACCGGGATTTTTAGCAAAACTAAAAGGCAAGCCCATAACAACAATCATTTTAGCTAATTCTTCAAGATCTTGTTCTCCACTATATGAGCGTTGAGTACTAGGGCCAGAAACAATAGAAGGATTTAGTTACGTTTGGACCATATTAGACCCCCCTACTCCTACAGTTTCACTAGGAAGGGTGGTACCATTCTTTTTAGCTTCGGCTAGAGCTTTAGCATGCAAAAAATCAGTTTTACAACATCCCATTAAATGATTACTCAAATGTCCCATCCCACCCTGTTTTCCTACAATTTTATGATTCATTCTATGTTTATATATATTTACATTTATTACAAACAACTTGTGTTTTACAAATTGCCACACAATTGATTTTTTAGCACGTTCTACCTTAAGGATATACGGAGGGAATAGGAGCAGGACAATGAAAGGGAGAGGAACTAGAAGCAGGACTAGGAGCGGGACTGGGACTAGGAGTGGGAGTAGTAGCCATAATTGGCTCAATTTCATCATCATCATCATCAAAAGTATCAATCTAATCATTAACATTATCATGTTCATCATCTTCAGGTAATTACTCATCAAAATTGCCAAACCTTCTTTGTAAAGCTTCATGATAAGGATCTAATCCAATATTACTATCAATATTAAAAATGGTTTCATCAACATGCGTAAAATCTTCCGTTTTTATTCTTACTTGTGCTACTTGTCTAGTTTTATATTTAGAAGAACTACCCATTTTTTTATTTTTCTTCGAATTTGAGGTAAATAAATTAGTGATTGAATTATATACGGTTGTTTTACCTTTGTCTAATTTTTTTTACCGAATCCATATTAAAATAAGAAAAGTGAGTAAATTATATATATTACGAAAATGTAATGCAAACAAATAAATAACTAAATAAGTAGAAACTAGAGACTAATTACTCACAAAATAAATAAACAAATAAATAAATAACTAAATGAAAAGTGAGTTGGAACGAATGTACTAAACATGTACTTTAAAAAGTAGACGTGTATGACCGAAAGCCAAAAATTGAAAGTTGAATTTTGAAGCTCCAAAGACCAAATTAATAATCCACCAAATCTTTCAAACTAATATAATTTGTAAATTAAAAGAGAATAAGAGATTGGAGACTTGAGACTTGAGACTTGAGATTTGAGAGAGTAGAAAATGAAGAATATTATTGTGAGTAAAAATAATGAAAGATTAGGGGTATATATAATTCAAAAAAATAGGATAAACATGTAAATTTTAAAAGTTTGGGGGGTAGAGGCTGTTTTGGGTGAAATAGCTGTTGGGTGGAGCCCAATACCCATTGCCCAACGGCTATAATATTAATACAATTTAAATAAAAAAAATAAGACGAACCGGACCGGTACCACTACGTAATGGCCCTCAACGGATCCTGTCAGAATGGTACCGTAGCGGTAATGGACCAGGACGGAACGGTACCGGCACCTCCAGCGTGGAATTGATGAAACCTTGTTGCATTCTTGGACTAGGGCTGCTCAGCTCTATCTCCTTCTTTTTGTTCAACTTGATGAATTTTTGGAGAATAAGTTTCCTAGGGTAGGTTCTAATTTGTTACTACGCTAAAACTTACCAAAACTACGTAGTTTAGGGGTTAAACGACGTATTTTAGGGGTCCAACGCATAGGAAAAAGACCAAATAACCCCTGACTTAAAAGTTGTCAAGGGTCACCGACCAACCGTGGATGGACCGATGATCCGTTATGGTCGGTCGTCGTTCGGCATTTGGGATTTGAATTTGCGGACCACGATCCATGGACCTTGACCCGCCTACATTCCACGGACCACGATCCTTTACTGGAATTGCTGGAGTTTTGGGGAGGTGGTTGTAGATTGCCCACAATGGACCCCCCACCCCCACCCCTATAGTATGTGGGTCACCGTAAGGTCCATGGATGGACCCATTAGTGGCACCTGCAACTTCTGAAATTTCTGCATTTTGGCTTACCTAGCATATGGGGTGTTACAAGTCCAACAAAATGCAAATGACATAAAGGCGGCTTACCTCTTTTACTTCAGTAGTTTCTTGATCTACTTCAAGCTTGGATAAATCTCTAAATACATATTTTCTTACCGTCACAATAGAACGATATTGGTTTCTCTTATGATAGTAATACTGCAATCCTATAAGATTTTTGTTAAGAACCATCTATATATGTGATTTTACAAAGTTCAAACTGTAGACATTACAAAGTAATAATATTACTAGCCCTCCTTTTTCTTGATATATCATTGATTAGAGATTTGTTGGTCCTTAATATAAAAATTAGTTATATATAACTTTATATAACTAACGAAAAAATATACAATATAAAATCCAAATAAGATTTGAATGTGATAGTATTGTTGTACTTTAGTAGTTACAACTTTATCTCATTCCAGTCTGAAATAAGAAAATAGGCTTACTTATCGCCTATCACACACAAAAAAAATGTTGTGATTCTTTTTTCTTAGAAAAAAGAAAAGATAAAATAAGAGATAATATAATTAAGTGGAGGATTCACGATAGGTAGTTAGTAAATCCCAATTTGCAACATGACATAAAGAAAAGAAAATGTCATACATGTTGGAGGTAATTTTGAGACATTCCAACTTAGCAACAAACAGATATAGCTAGATAGATGAATATATATAATGCATTTGTGTATGTACTTCAGGAAACTAGCAAATCTCGACATTAGGATTAAAAGAATACAACATAGAAAAAGTTGTATTTACCATGTCAAATGCTCTATTTTCACATCGTCTCCTTTCAGCTAGCCATCCATCTAGTCTCTTCTTGTATTTACGGTTAAGTTTGTAGGGATCACTAGTTGGTTCTTCTACAGGATCTGTACTAACCTTTTCTAATTTATAAATGGTGTAACAGTTAGCTTCACCTTTAGATGGTTTAATTCGGAAGCTAACATTACGAAAGACTGGTCATTTCTTCTTCTCATCAATCATGTTTTCAGATACTCTCAAAGGAATTAAAACAAAAAGTAAAGAAAACCCTAATATAATAGTTGAGAAGTAATGTGGTTTTATTCTAGTTTTTGTATTTGTAAAAAAACTTTGGGGCATCTATAATTTATTTTACAAGAAAATTAGTGGAAAATAAATTTGACCATCAAAATAATAAATTCAAATCATCATTGAATCAAAGGAGTGATATAACATACGTGTGAGAAGAATAAATTATATTCCTACATGGATTTTTTTGAATTAATCTTTTTTGAAAATTAATCTAAATTTTTATTTTTCACTTTCGTTAGAGGAAAATGGTATATGTGAGCATTTGTATAATAGTATGGGTATATATGAGTCACTTTAATAACAAGGAGTATAAGATGTACCGTGAGTTTACGGTATTCTTGATACATTTCACTTGAGAGTTGTGTGTGTCTAGGGCTATTTTGTATTAGTTTATATGTGTTTTTCTCATGTTTGCAGGGAATAGGTTCAGGCGCGGAAACTTGAAGACACAACTGAAAGAAGTGCAGAAAAGGGCATCTACGGAGGCAACTTACGAACCGTAGGTCTAGTTATGCCCCGTATATGATAGTCGTAGAAGGGCAGGAAAGGCATTGCTGAAGATCAGGGAATTCTTGACCAAGTGTGGAACCACGATTGTGACTTGTGGACCGTAGATTGATCTACTGACCGTACTGTTGCTCCTTCAATTCATTCAGATATTGGTTGCAGTACTTGATGCTGAAAAAATCTAAGTGTGGCGTTACAGAGAAGAGTTACGAACCGTAGATAGACTTACGGTTCGTACTGTTTAATCATTGATTGCGACAGAGATTTTGGAGATTTTGAAGAAAAAAAAATTGCCTAGGTCCTAAGCCACGGAAGGGACCTATGGACCGTAGATCGATTTACAGACCGTAGGTCAGTCTTGTAGAATGAAGACGCGTCCTGCAGCTTTATTTCCTTATTTCATTTCCTCTTTAGTTAGGACTTATTTTTCTATATATAGGGTATGTAAACCTCATTTTTGAGGGTTGGAGATTATTATTTTTGTTCTAGTTTTTGGCTTGGGAGATTAACTTGCAACTTTAGCAATTCTTAATTTCTTAAGCACGTTTTGGTGATATTTACTTTAAAATTCAAGATGAAATTCTGGGATTATTCTACTCTACTACGTAAGTTCGTGATTTATTCTTCAAACATTATGAATTGTTTTCTTGTTAATATGGGTAACTAAATCCACAACTAGGGTTGTGGGAGCCATGAGCGATTAACGAAGTATGAATAGTAACTAAGTAATTCCCGAATAGTGTTTTGCATGCATTGATAATTCTTTCGTCTTGAAGTCTTTTTAACAGTGTGCAACGTTAGAACTCGCCTTGTTGCTACTTGCCGGACCAAGGAGGTAGTTAATAAGAAAATAATTATCAACATAGATATAGTTTGATACTATCTAATAGAATTAATGTCGATTGGTGCGAGGGTAAAAAACTAAGCCATACATCGATGTGACGTCTAATATGAGGTAATGGTATGGGTTAGTAAATTATACACACGTAGCCGGACTAAGGTGTGTGGTGAAATTCTCTAGATGCCGGACCAAAGATTTAGAGATACATAACTTATCGCTTTGCATGTAATACATTAGGAAGGGATTGCTATTACTAGGATTACGGAGTTATGAGCTTATAGGGAACACGTACGCCCTACTTTCCTTCTCAATATGATAACAACAAAAGTTTGAATCTTGCTTACTAATTACTTTCATAATTTCCAAAATTTGTAACAAAAATCCCCCCCCCCCCTTTTTACTTATTTGTCTCGAAAATACATTGGCTAAATGAATATAATCGTTATTGATCTTAAGTCTAAACCATATTCCTCATGGGATCGACCCCAACCTACAAGTTGGGTTCTTTATGGGATAACGATCGCTTATGCTTCTGAAAAGAGGTGTAATTTGAGCGTATCAAATTTTGGCACTGCTACTGAGGAATAAGGCTTTTAGATTAAGTTTAATTGCTTTTGTTTTTGGCTCTCTCAGGGTCTTACTCTAGTGTATGCCAAGTAAATGGAGCCAAGGAGAACCACTTACTCCCTACGATCCCGAACTGAATAGAACTTTGCGGAGAATGAATAATCAAAGAGTTCCGGTTAACCCTATTGGGGGAGAGTTAGGTGAAGGTGTTGGATTGCAACCTCCGAAGGTAATTGATGCGAATAATCAGGTTCCACATGAAAATAGATTGGGAGATGCACTGAGGGCACAGGAACCACAAGGACCATGTCTGCATGAAAGTTTCAGGGTCAACCTTAATATTGCCGATTATGATGGACCTCTTGTCCTACCGCCTCTACCTCAGGGGCATACATTTGTGTTGACCAGTAGCTTGATGCAGATGCTTACAGTGAGGGCCCTGTTTGCAGGGTTGCTAGCGGATGATCCACATGCTCACATAGCCAAACTTAATCATATCTGCAAAAGTTATATAGGTCGACCGGATTGGTATATGAACGTCACTGGGTTGTGTGAGTTCCCCCTATCATTGACCGGAGATGCTGCTGTGTGGTTCTATGAACTCCCTTAGAACTCAATCTATATATGGGAGCAGTTGACAGAGGCATTTTTAGCAAGATTCTTTCTATTGTCCAAGAAATTGAACAAGAAGGATAAACTCAACAACTTTGTAGCATTACCAGGAGAGTCTGTGAGTAGTTCTTGGGATAGGTTCACTACCTTCATGAGGGGTTTCCCGAATTACCGTATTGATGATGAGTCGCTGAAAGAGTACTTCTACCGAGGATAGGTTGATAATGGTAAGGCAGTGCTCGATACTATTGCGGGAGGTTAGTATGATGAATGCACTTTTGCACAAATTATAGAGAAAATGGAGAAGATATCTCAAAATAATAAACCTTGGAGCACTAGAAAGTTAGACACTGGGAGGAACACATTTGCCGTTCAAGCTACAAACAACCAGCCCGCATATGAGATTCGCGAGCAGATGGCACAGATGAGAACTGAACTAGGGTTGGTGTTAAAGCATGTGACTGGAAGATCGGAGAAGGTAAATGTTGTGAACTATTTGACTAGAACTCCACCTCCGGCAGAGGAGTATTATTTTGAAGAGGATGCTTATGCGGTGAATGAGTAGACGGGGGGGTTTCCGACCAAAATCCCAAGGTTCCCACTATAAGAAAAACAGCCTCTAAGGAAGGGAAATCTGGTCCCTGAAGATCTAAATCCAGTCCCAAATGCAAATTTGAGACCAGAAAATGCTGCTCCCCACCCGTCGCAACCGCCTTCGTCGCTATAGATCTTTCGCGGCGGGAACAAAATACTGGTCCTTAAATAGTAGTTGAGACAGGAATAATTATAGTCGTTAAATCTTTATAGAGACTACATATCTAGACTCAAATAGACTTGGGAAATTCTATTTTCAGGTCGTTAAATCTTTTTAGTGACTATGAACACCTGGTCTTAGTAATCGTTTAAGATTAGAACAACCTGGTCCATGATTAGCTTTTCCGACGATATTGTCATGGTCGTTGAATAGTTTTAGAGATGAGGATGACCTGGTCTTTGAGTATGTTTAGAGACCAGAATGATCTGGTCCTTGATTCGTTATAGAGACGAGAATTATTTCTAGTCGTAGATTATTCTTTAGAGACGAGAAACATTTCTAGTCCTAGATTATTCTTTAGAGACGAGATATTTATGGTCCCTGATAAATTGATGCAACAATAAAAAAAATTCTTGAACAAATACTAAATTTCTACTAAAACTTCCGATTAAAAAAGAAGATATAGGGACACAGAAACAAGTAGATAGAGATTAAGAGTTCGATTAATCAAAAAAAGGTCAACATCCCATGATGTTTGTTTCAATATGTTCTTCAAAAAACATAGCCAACATCCGAGTTAGACTATGTACTATCGAGTTTTGCATAACGTCCGTAGCAAACTAATAACAAGCTTGTCCATTTCTTCTAAACTTGTATCTTGACTTGAAACTTCAACTTTCGAAATCTGCAAGTTCAAAATTTTTAAAAATGATAAATAACTATTGGTATACATATCAAATTTATACAAGAATTAGATAGATCGCTCATCCCAAAAGTTGTTAAAAATTCACCATGTGTTATCTAGAAATATCCACAAAAGCTATGGAACATAAGAAAAATCAAATAGAAAATCATTGAGATGCATTTACCAAGAATTCAAATACTATTTGTGTGCAGAAAAATTAACATATAAAGTAGATGTCAAAAAATACAGCAGTGCAGAAATTAACAAATAGAGAAAGACACTTATGTGCAGTTGTGCAAAAAATTTTAATTAATGAAGTAAGCATTATGACCTTCTTTGTTATAGGGTTCTCTCGAATAATGTTGGCTTCAAATAAAGTCTTCCATCATTAGTTGTGCATCTTCTTTTTTTTTAACAAGCTAGAAAAACCAATGATATATGTATTGTTCATTTGGTGTGCAAGATGTATTGAACTTCTTAGTCACTTGTTCTCAGAGAGAAATCAAAGTGAAACCCATGACTAGATGAAGCTCTTTCTAGGTTCAAGTACAATGCTACATCTAATCTTATATAATAAGCAAGCAAAGATGCAAATTTCATCAGAACTAAAGCTTCTAATATGTGTCTAATCGATGAAGTACGCCAGCAACAACAGCCCAAAACAGTATATCAGCAAAGATGACATAAAGGAGAGTTCCCATATAAACAAGCATGGCATTCATACCAATCCATTCTAGTGGTAGAAATAGGTACTTCCAGTTCAAAATGTCAACCAGAATGAAGAAAGCAGAGTACTAACGTGGCTGCTCCTGAGATTACACAAACAAAACTGAAGGTGTATAATTGCTTATTTGAAGGAATAACATCTGTGACACAGAGAATAATTCCTAAAACTAAAAGAGCTATGCCCATGACAATCCAATGCAAAAATCTACACGAGTGATCTTTCATATGAATAAGGACATGTCAAAAATGAGCCCCAAGAACCGTAGAGAGAATAACAGAAATTGAGCTCAAATCAAAGTGTGATTTTGGCAACTTTTTTTTCCAGCTACGTAAACACCTGAACGACTGTATTTCACAAAAATAGACAGAACGAAAGTAGCAGCTTTGGCGAATCTAAAACATCATGCCAATTTCACAGCTTCAAAAACCAATATCATACAATTAGGAACTATGGCCAAAAACACTTGTGAAGAATCCCAGACAGCAGTAAACAAACAAGTCAGCTATCCAACATCGAATCTTCTGTAATAACATCAAGCTAATTAACTATACACACATTCTGAAAAACATATAACAACCTACCGACATGAGATCAGTTTCTACTTTCTAAGGGCAGTATCTATCTTATGTTTGATTGAGTATTAGTTAGTTATATATAAGATCATAGACAATGAGAACAAGAAAACTAGTAGAGATGAATGTGGATTCAAACAATTCTAGGTACTATCTTATAGCTGGAAAAGATTAGTTACCATAATTTTTTTCTAGAATTAGTCTTAGCAGAAAATGACTATATGCAAATCAACAAACAAAACTAAAAAGTCTGGTATCTTGGTATTTACTTGGTCATTAGAAAAAAGTAGAGGTCATTCAGTTGAAACAGGAGATGTTGTAGGTTGGACATGTGATTGTTGAGCAACAAATAATTCCTTCATTTTCATTATTTCTTTCATTGCATCTTCCAAGGTAGACAAGCGATGGTTCAAGGATTTCTTTTCCTCATTCAAGGATTTATTTTCTTCATTCAAGCATTTGTTATCCTCTCGAGTTGAACGTAGCGCATACAATAATTCAGACTTCGAAGAAGTTCCACCTTTCAAGTCTTTCGCCTTTACTCCACCCCCATATCCAAATACATGGCTACGAGTTTGAGGTCCACAACATTTTTCAACAATATCTATGCTAGGTAGAAATGGATCGGCTTGAATTATTTCTTTGAGTTGAGCCTAAAATTTATATAAAAAAACAATTTCTATCAAAACACATAATAATTTCAAGTAATAAACACATTCAATTTATCAAACGCAAATTTTTTTCACTTGCTTCAGGTTCAACAAGCTTGTTATCTTTCTTACGAGTCTCAAAGAAAATAGTCACCAAATCTGGTGGGTTGCCGTCTTTCCCGCCCTTTACATCACAATTAAACATGTCAAATAACACAACCCTCATAAATATTTCATTCATGAAATAGTTTTACGCTAGTACCTTTTGATAAATAATCTCTCGAATAGGCTTACTACGAATATGATAAAGCATCTTCAACTTAGTTCGATTTGCTGCATTCCTGCCTCTTCTTGCCTAAATAAAAATTTGTCTTAGTTCGTAGCTTTTATTTTGTTTGAAAAGAGAGAAACTAGAAGATTTTCCTAAAGAAACTAATGCAACATATACTCAAGTATGCCATATACAAGAGTATTGAGCTCTCTGTTAAGTCCACCTGGAAATCCTTCATATTGGAAATTCAGTTATCATTCAATGTCGCTGCTGCAACAATGTTGTCAATACTACTTTGATCCTCTCATCAATAAGTTATCACAGGAGCTGACGGCGAAATTCTCCCAAATATATACAACACTTATTGATACAAACAGAGAAATATATTGAGAATAGCAAAGAATGTTTCCTTTCAAAAGAAGCAACTTCTTAAAATGTCTTCACAACAATATTAATCTTGAGAATAGCATTGACATCATCATGGACTACATATGCCATGCACATCAGTTAGTAATGGAAGGATATAAATGGATGTTCAATAATCAGAAAGTTACAGTCTGGTCTGCTCCAAACTATTGTTATAGGTCAGTTATGTCACACGATTAGTTTGTAATTTATTCTTCCTTTACTGTCATCTACCTCTTTTCTTTTTTCAGAGGTATTTTTGTTTCAATTAGTTTGGAATAAAATAAATTTTATTCATCTGAATACATCGCAGATGTGGAAATGTTGCAACAATTCTTGAGCTAGACCAGAATCTTACTAAGCAGTTCTGTGTGTTTGAAGCTGCTCCTCAGGTATGTACATATATTTCTACTTCTTTCTAGTTTGTTGTGTTTGGTGAATGAGGAATATGTTAATAATTTATTAACATGTTATTTTCACTGGCAATAGTTAAACATAAATTCCACATCCCATCATCCTATATAATTCTTTCATTAGCGAGACATTTATTAACATTACGAAATGCAGTGCACTGAGAAGTGGCAAGGTACAGGGCATAGAAATACTGGAACTATCCAAATAAAATCTGCCTATTATAAAAATGGAACTATTGGAAGAGAAAAAACCTCATGACACACTGTACCAAGAATGAGAAGTAAGTGGTCAGCTCCAGAGATTGAGGGACTTATGGAGCAGTCTATACGAAGCGGGTGATGCAACAATTCAAAGCACGACAACTATTTCAGTAACATGGATCAAACAACTGGGTATATTTGGTGCTAAAGAGGGAAATCAAGCGGTAAAAGACTGGAAAATATACTATTTAATCAGTAGGCATTCCTGGAAACTTTCATAAGCAAAATGTTCCTTTACTAACCATTCCCATTCTTTTTTGTCTACTCCCCTTGGAATAGTCCTAAGAGATTGATGGATAGGCTTATCCTTCACATATTTTGCATGCAAGTGTCCTCTCCATATAAATAAGTATTGATATATGTAACACCCCAGAAATTTTTGAACTCAGACTCAAACAATCCTTCGTTGTAAGTAGGATTTTACCGAGGACTTTAAAATTTTCTTAAGTGTTAAGGTCACTAGTTGTAGCACCTTAAGTTCCAAGAAGAACTAAAGAGAATTCATTCAAGTCATTCCTAAGTTCCTTTAAGTTTGGGTCAACTTCAAACGACCATAACTTTCAGTATAGGATGAGTTAGGTGGCCCATAAGATATCAAATGAAAGGTCTTTGAATTATCATCCCAACGCCACCGAGTTTGCTAAGTTTCGAGGTTGGATGATTGAGATATGCCCTTTTGAAGTCAAGATGTCCAGTTAAGGGAAGTTACCCGAAAATTGTATGGGGTATTTTTTGTCTTTTCCTTACTCAATTAAATTTAATTCATTTTTAGTAAGGATTTAGGGGTCTAATCTGATTAGGTTCCGTTTTATAATCCTAATATACACCTAGGGTTTTAGTTGAGAGTTCAAGAATAGAAAAGAAAAGAAAAGAGGAGAAAAGGCCGAGATTTCCTCTAGTTCTTGTGGATTTGATTTCAGATTTCGCCAATGGTTTAATCCCTAAGAGGTATGTCAGCTTCCATAGTGTTGGGGTTTTTCACCCACATACCAATCATGTTTATTTCAGCAAAATTTATTCTAGAAAGTTTAAAGTAAGATGTTCCTGAATTATGTTCTTGAAGTTGTCTTTGTTCTTGAAATTGGCTTTCGTTCTTGATTTTAGATGAGATGATGAGTTGTTGAGGAAATCATGTCATTTTAGAGTTGTGTTTGATTAGATTTGTGTGTAGATGTACTGGGTATCTGAATCTAAAGAGGAATTGAGAAAAATAATCGAGTTTAGGCGAATTGGTGTTAGAAAATGAAGAAGGAAAAAGTCGGGCGAATCTGGCACTCCACTCCGCGACGCTAAATTGCCCTCTCTGTGCATAAAATCTTTCTCTGCATCACGGAGAGGTCGCGTACCCCTCTGCCTCAAAATTTATTTTGCGACCAAATATTAAAATGCATCTCCGCATCGCAGACTTGCTTCCAGACAGTGATTTCTTGATCGTTTCTCATGTTTAACTATCTAAAAACAATCCTAATCATTATAATATCCTTCCTATCACAAATCATAACCTTCAATACATAATTCAAATTAAAGGAAGAGTTAAGAGCCAAGTCTTGAGAGTCCTTTGAGTCTTTTGAGGAGGTTTGTACAAATTCTAATAACTTGTTTCAAGACTTAAGTAATTGAGCCTGAGAGTGAGGAGAATGTATTCATGAGTCTACACTATGTACGACAACCTTCATATAATGAACTATAACTCTTGAATTAATAATTCAAATTCAAGAGAGAGTTAAGAGTAGAGTTCAATAAAGTCTTTGAGTCCAATTGTGAATCCTTTGACATCAACTATTGATTTGAACTAAGTTTTGAGGAAGTACGTATGAGAAGAAGAAGAAGAAGAAGAAGAGTTGTATACACGAGTTCCATATCGTTATTTAGACCCTTGAGCCAAGTCGTTCATTGATGAGTCCACAAGTTGGACTCATTCAGGGCTTTATTTTGATAGAAATAAGGTCTTCGAATTCTTATTTTATCTCACTATCTGATGAAAACTCTTAAGTTTCAAGTATTTGAATATTTATTGGAAGCATGGACAGTTAGGCGCAAAAAGGAACAAAAAGGCTAAAAAGAACGAAGAAGCTGAAGCATGAGCATCGCCAATCACCTTTGGCAATTCGCCGAAAGGACAGACTCCGCCCTTTGGTCCAGTATACGAAGCTATGAAGGAAGAGGATCAAAAAGGCAATGAAAGGAGCAGTCGGTGCTTCACCGAATAGTTCCGGGAAGCAGTACTATACCGCCTAATGGTCCAGAACGTTAAGATGCTGAAGGCAAGCACTAAACGACGCTGAGACAGAAAAAGGGCGAGTCGCCGAGTCATTTGGCGAACTCGACTAACCTCGTCGAACTATCCGCTAGCACTAATTTCTGATGGCTATAAATACAAATAATCTTATTAATTTTTACAAGTTCTAAACCATTATTATACTTTTCACAATAGAATAGTACTCTTTTAGATATTTTCTCTCAAGTTTGGAGAGGGTTTTGTGGGAGACTTGAAGAGAGAAGGATTTCATCTTCTCCAAGTTGGAAGTGGGTCTTCTCCATTCTTCTTCCTATTTGCTTTTACTGTTCGAATTATTTTGTCACTCTACTTACCTTGAATCTAAATGTGGAAAACTATGCATAATGGGTGTTGACCATGAATCGTTGCTGTGGGTCTGGGCTAAATTTCATTAATGCATAGTTTAATTTTGCTTTTGAGGTTTATGCGATCGATTTTGAAAAGTGAGTTGAATCTCAGGCACATTAAGTCAGTTGCCGAGTTGTATTGAGCTCGTTGAATCACTCGGCAGTTCACTTACTAGCTCTAAAAAGCCTTTAATTTCATATCTCAAGCATTTTGGGCTCTGTAACTTTTGGCGGACATATTCATGATCGCCCAAGAGATTCAGCGATTCGCTGATTAGATCGGCGATTCTATTTGCAATTCTGTGCTACAATGTAATTACTGACTAATCTCTCTAACGCTTTGCAGATATGACCACACAATCAACCAAAGGAAGGGAAAAGGGAATTGTGATCAGTGAAAACGTACCTCCACCCAGGGGTAAGGCAACCACAACTACAAAATGCAAGGGGAAAGGCAAAACCTCTGAATTATCCGACGCAAACTCTGACAGCACAAACTTCTACACCATCGAGCTACCCACATATAACAGTGAGAATGCAGAGTCTGACGAAGATTACCAGATAGAGGCAATGAGGGCTGAGTTACGATCCAAAAGGATATATGATCCATATCGGATAAAAGACAGTCAATCCACCACTCCAACTCCTCCAGCTCCAGAACAAGCATTAGTGCTGGAAAATCCAGTAAAAGCTCCCAAATATGGATCAATGAATAGATCAAAGGAAAATGGTCTCAGAACGATCATTGAGGAGGAACGACTTTCCATAGATGGGGTTATTGATAGGTATCCAAAAGTGATGGAGTGCTTGAAATACCACAAATTCCAAATCTTCACAACACATCGTAGCTCTTACATACCAAGCTGGGTTAGAGAGTTCTATGACGCATACAGTGCATTAGTACCTCAACAGAAAAGGCTAGTCTCATCTTTTAAAGCAGTTGATCACGTGGTTGTTAGAAGAAGGAAGGTAGCCTGTGATAGTGAGACTATCAACATAACTTTGGGAATGTCCGATAAGATTAATGACCACTGCCAGCACTTGATCTGCACACAGAAGCTGGATGCAATGAAAAAGTGGTTAGCTCCACTAGTGTCAGATGATAATGCTCCGACATGGTTAGCAAAAGGAGTTCCAATTGAGAAGAAAAATCTGAACATAGTTGCACGATACTGGTTCGGATTCATCAACAACACAGTTATGCCATCACATAATGAATTAATCATTCGTCATGCTAAGGCAGCTTGTTTTAGATGCATCATGGAGAAAACCAGGATAAATCTCGGGAAGATCATTTCCTCTGAAATCCATATGCGTGCAAAGCGGCGCTAGTCATCTCTCCCTTTCCCGATTTTAATCACTGAATTATGCAAAAGAGCACGGGTGCCTAGAGATGCAACGAAGGATGTGGAATTGACTGCCACCACCTCCACCAGTATCCGAAATAACGAAGTCGAATACCTTAAGGACCAGGCAGAAAAGAAACAGAAGGAAGTTGTGGCTACTAGATATATACCTGCAGAGGCATCTTTGCCTACTCCAGTCGCTGGGCCTTCAGGTATATCTAATGTCATTACCACTCCTTTTGACTCTACAGGTCCCTCTGCTGGTTTATTACTACCCAGACCTACAACTACTGTTACCCCCTGTGAACCGATCACTCAAGCATCCTTGATCTGAATGGGACAACTTGCCCAAACTGCTAATTGTCGGACTGCCAACATAGAAAGCTCAATTCCAGGCATGATTCAAGTTTCCCTCGACAATGCTATAAGACCACTAAGTACTACTATTGATGCTCTAGAGGCCAGGATGTTTGTGTATGAGCACGATCAAGGAGCCACAGAGGAAGTAACAACCGTAAAAGCCACCATTGCAGAGCTGAAGAAAGATGTGGACTACCGAAAGTCCACTTATATATCCATGATCTTTGGAACAGTGGAAGTTCCAGATGTGCCCGAAATGTGTCAGACTGCCGCATTACATGGAGTTAGAATGGAGCATATAGCTTATCCTAAATCAGAGGCAGAAACTGTTGAAGAAATATTTGAGGAAGCTACAGCGGATGACATAGCCAAGACTGAAGAAATCATGATAAATGTTGTTGTGCAAGCTTCTTTAGCAAAGTCTCTTGCTGCAGGATCCAGTGGAGTTGGCCCTTCTGGTGGTCACTCTTAATACTGATGCCATGACAGATGGAGCAACCGCATAGCCATGATCCCCTCTTTACCTGGCTCTCTATTCTTCGTTATCTTTAAAAATTTTGAATTCTTATTACTTGCATTTGAGGACAAATGATTTTATTTGTGGTGGGGTGAGTCCCACCTTTTGTGTGCTATTTGATGTTCGTATTCTGTGATTATATTTGGGTTGTTCTATTTATAATTGTGTTAAAACTGCTTTTTATGGATGTTTGAGCTCATGGCTACATTTACTTTTAGTTGCAAATGATTTTGACCCCTTCCAAAAAAAATAGAATTTTTCACACATTTTTGCCACCACTCGTGAGTTGAATGTGGCTATTCTTTTGCAAAAAATTGATTCTCGGTTTCGATCAATACCGATGACTTGAATAGTGCTCTCAATTGAACGAACATGGATGTACGGCTACGATGAGGCCAAATGAAGTGGCATAGACAATATGTGTACTCTTCGCATCTCGTTGTGATTAGCCATTTTTTGAATTGATTCTCTTGTAATGACCGTTGCACACTAGCGAAAGTGTGTAGTATTGTTTGACTTAAGTGTCGATGTCTTGTGTGATTATCTTGCTTTGAACCATGCATGAATAAACCTAGAATTTCCCGTGTTAGTCTGATTGATTTAGAAAGGTGTCCTCTTGAAATGATCTTAGGCAACTTTAAAGAGTGTGAGCCAAATTTGACATATACCTCTTTTGTGGCCTACCCGTGAGCGTGTGAAACTCTTTTGAACACCCTTTGAGCCTTACCTTTCATTGGAAGAACATTGATGAACCCTAGACCTTACTTGACCCACTACATATAATCCTCTTGATTTGTGGTTTAGCAAATAGCGAACTTAGGCCAAAAGCCTAAGTTGGGGGTGTGATGAAAAGGAAAAGGAGGAGTCAAGAAGTGCAAGAAAAGTCCCCCTCACCCATCGTATTGCATAAAAATGGAAAACCCTTATAAAAAATGTCAAAAATAAAAAATTGTGTGGAATAAAGTAAAAAGGAAATCAGGTTTCCAAGCAATCCATGAAGGTGAATAAAAAGGTGACTTAGAAGCACTAGAAAATGTATTGCTAAAGGAAAAGAAGGGAATGCCTTGAGAATACCACAACTCACGAGGAAAAAGTCACTGAGCCTAAATGACCATACCTTTGCACTCATCCCCATTACAAGCCTTAGAAAGACCTTTTTGATCTTGTGTAAGCCGAATCGAAAGTCGATTGGAAAATAAGGGCAAACCTATGGGTGAAAACATGCATTGTGTTCCTCTTTTTGAGTGTGAGCGTTGCATCTGATTCCTGATCTTGAATTGATTAACCTCTGTGTGTGAATATGAAATCATTCTTTCTGTGAGGGCATTTAGATACTTTTTGTTGAGCTTGAACTTGCACAAGTAGCACGTATTGCGAGCATGAGAATCTTTGGCAATGTTGTGTCACGACTTGAATCTTTGAGTACACAATTGATCCTTGGATAAGTAAATTGAGTCTTGTTGTGTGCACTCATGATTGAGTCTTATGGTAGCATTGTTTGAGACACCCTTTTTGAACGGCTGAACAGAAGTTTTCTTGAGGACAAGAAAAAGTTTAAGTTGGGGTGTTGATGAATCCACAAATTGGACTCATTTAGGGCTTTATTTTGATAGAAATAGTGTCCTCAAATGTTTATATTGTCTCAATATCAAATGAAAACTCTTAAGTTTCAGGTATTTGAAGTTTTAGTGGAAGCATGGACACTTAGCCAAGCAGCTTTGGCGATTCAACGAAAGGACAGACTCTGCCCTTTGTTCCAGTATATGAAGCCCTGAAGGAAGAGGATCAAAAAGATGATGAAAGGAGCAGTCAGCGCTTCGCCGAATAGTTCCGCGAAGCAGTACTCTACCGCCCAATGGTCCAGAACGTGAAGATGCTGAAGGCAAGCACTAAACGGCAATGAGACAGAAGAAGGGCGAGTCGCTGATTCATTCGGCGAACTCGACTAACCTCGCCCAACTATCTGCCAGCACTAATTTCTAATGCCTATAAATACTAAACTTCTTATTAATTTTTACGAGTTCTGAACCATTATTGTACTTTCCACAATGGAATAGTACTTTTTTAGATATTTTCTCTCAAGTTTGGAGAGGGTTTTGTGGGAGAATTGAGGAGAGAAGGATTTCATCTTCCCCAAGTTGGAAGTGGGTCTTCTCCATTCTTCTTCCTTTGCTTAAATCAAGTTTCAATTTCTTATACGCATTTGATTTTAGTATCCATTTAGGTGTATTTTGTTATTTTTTGATGTGTGGCTAAAAACCCCCATTCTTGGGGTGTGATTTAGCAAATATGTGTTGATATTGTTGTTGGGTCTTGCTTGCTGATAGGTTATATCTATTTTAATGGTGATTTCACCTTGTAGTTGTGGTTTAATTTAATGGGTTTGTAGTTGCAAATACAAAACCACCCATGTGTTTTAGGCTTGCCCGAGAGGGATGTGGCGAAACCAAGACCACTAGACTGATGGCCTAAGGAGTGGGTCGACATGAGGTTCAACCCAAGAGGGTGAGCCCTAGTCCCATATCCTAACACTCAGCTCGAGAGAGTAAGTGAGGTAAGGCATAGGCTGGTCTTCATGCGACAAATGGGTGTCCGAGAGGAACCCATTTTAAATGGGGTAAGTTGCTCGAGAGGGAACTTATTTCCATCTAAAGCTTAGCCTAGTCACTATTATCTTGCAAATTTCCTATTGAAAGCATGTACCCAACGATTTATCTCAACCTGTATTGCACTCACACCCCAAAAACGTTTCCCCACACTTGATTTTCTTGTTAATCTTTATTGTTTTCACTACTTGTGACAAAACTCCCAATCGATATTTCACACTTTTGTGTCACCCTCTTTAATTTACTATGTTTTTAATCGTTAATGTCTTTAGCTACGACTAGTTAGAGCTAAATATTATTTTTCTATCAATTCTCAAAACCACTCCCTCCCTTAGGACACGACCCCAACCTTTAGTTGGGTTACTATACTATAGACGATCGTAGACACTCGAACTGTAGGTTAGTGTCGTTGGTCACGATAAACATCATTCATGCCCATAAACTACGCATGAACTTCATAAATTGAGCATCTTTGAGAGGAGTAGTATCTTCAAGTTCTAAGTTCTTGAGTATCGAGTGCCTAACCTTTTTGAGATTATATTCCTAATCATGGGACTATTACATGTTACCCACGAAGTCCTTGAGTTGAGTTATTCATTCCCATAATTCCGCATGAACCCTATGAGTCGAGCAGTCTAGGGATGAGTAGAATCATTGAGTCTTGAGTTCTGAATACTGAGGTTCTTTATTGCTATTTAGATCCTTGATTGGAGTCGTTCATGTTCATAATTCCACATGAACAATATGATTTGAGTTATAAATTTTTAAAAGCTTTTTAAAGTTAACACTTGAGTTCCATATCTGGTTTGTCAAATATTTTTAAAATTAATTTCTCTAGAAAAAGAAACTCCTTCAAAATTATTTTCTAAATAAAAATAAGGAAAATAAGTTTCATATATAAATATTTGTGGAATAATATATTCTTCACTTGTCACACACTAGAAAATAAATAAGAACCCTATTTATATACCAACAAAACATTGTTCTTTTTGTTGTTTCCTTGAGAGAATGCCTGTTAGTAAAAGTTAGCAGCATTACAATTCTTGATTATGTGGTTTTGAAGGAATTTGACTATTCAATAAAAGTATCTCCCATTTGACGTTTGCTTTCTGTCTATTTGATATCGAAAATGCATGTAGTTTTCCTCATTCCTTTTCAAATAGTTGAGATTTAGATTTCAAGAAATTTTGATTGAATATTACTTGTATTAAAATAAACAAAGTTTGATTGAACCTTACATATTGTAATCTAGCAAATATTGAACAACTAAGATCCTGTATTAAAAAAACCCAGTCTTATTGATAGAACAAAATACAAAGTAATTTCTTTCAAGAAATTCATCAACTACTTGGGGCACAAATACTTCTACTCAAAAATCTAATAAAATATGAAAAATAGATGTTGGGATAATCAAATTATACAAAGGTCTCTCCCTCCTTTCGTTGTCACCATTGTTTGCACCGGATACATGACCCTCGTCAGATCCCATGGCATCACCAAATTAACCATTACTAGCTCCACCACCAACATGGAAAACCAATGTTTGGGATATTCAAATTCTACCACTATCATCTCTGTGGCATCTCCCTCCTTCGTTGCTGCCATTGTTTGCACCATTACTAGCTTTGTTGTCGTCGCCAACTAGACCACCCACAATTATCTGAACCTTGTGATGCCAACACCAATTTAGGTTCTATTTTTCTTTTTGGGGAGGAGTCTTCTTCTGACATTCCAACATCCTTTAATTTTAAAATTATTAATGTTAAAAGAATACATAAAATATGGATTAAAATTCATGACTAAAAAAATGTAGTGCAACTACAAAATTAGACGCCAAATAGCTTATAGTTAACAACTATATTTTGATAATTTATTGTTAATCCGTTAATAAATAAGATTATAATGATAACTTTTTTTTTGTTCTATGATGAGATTTATCAATTTATAATTCTTATATTTTCTATAGTGGTTTTTTTGTATAAAAAATTGTTGTCTAATAGCTAATGTAATATTAACTTACCTTGTTTTTGTGTTTGACATCCCTATTCATAAGGTTGTTCATTGCTTCACCAAGAATCTTTTTGACCTCCCTTTTGCCATGATTATTGCTTTTCTGTTTCTTTTTTGCGTACTTCCTTTTCAAGATAGAATGTTCATCTTTTCTTTTCATGGACTGCTTTTTAATAGTCCCAACCTTTGGATAAATAAAAAAAATTGTAAGAATAATGTAAATGTCTTTGCGTCTTAACATGACAATAAAAGTTAGTGTCATATAGTTAGGAGGTCGTCATGGAAATCACTTCTTGCAGAAATGCAATGTAAGAGCTTACCTCTTTTACTTCAGTGGCTTCTTGATCAACTTCAAGCTTTAATAAACCCCTGAACACATATTTTCTTACCTCCAGAATAGAATGATATTTTTTGCTCTTATGATAGTAATATTGCAATCCAACAAAGTTTTTGTTAAGAACTAATTATATATATAATTTTACAAAGTACAAATTGCACACATTACAAAGTAATTATATTGCAAGCTCTCATTTTCTTGATATATAATTTGTTAGAGATTCTATGGTACTTAATTAGGATAAAAACTAGTTATATATAAAAATTCAAACAACTAAAAAAAAATCTACAATATAAAATCCAAATAAGTTTGAATGTGATAGTTTACTTGTAGTTTAGTAGTCCAGTTTGAAATAAGAAAATAAAGTTTAATTATCGGCTCACACAAACAAAACAAATGTTGTGATTCTTTTTTCTTTCTTTTTTTAGGAAAAAGAATCAATAAACAAGCAATAATATAATTAAGTGGACGATTCACGATATTGGTAGTGATCAATAAATCCAAAAAAAATTATATTTACCATGTCAAATGCTCCAGATTCATTTTCACGTTGTCTCTTTTCAGCTGGGTCCATGTAGCATCTCCTTGTATTTACGGTTAAGACGATCGAAAAATTGGTTCTTCTGTAGGATATGTACTAACTGCTTGTGGATTATAAATGGTGTAATAGTTAGCTTCACCTTTCAAAGGTTCAATTCGGAAGCTAACATTACGAAAGACTGATCTTTTCTTCTTTTCATGATCAATCATGTTTTCCAATACTATCAAAGTAATTATAAGAAACAAAAAAAGTAAGGAAAATTCAAGAATAATAGTTGAGAAGTAATGTGGTTTGAGGCTTGAAATATCGAGGACTACATATAGATAATTAAATTGAGAAGATGGAAATTAATTTTGAAAATAGTTAAGGATGAAATATATAAGATAATATTGCTTTAAGAAAAAAAGATTATGATATTTCCATATTTGGTCAATAATTATTTATTATTTGTAGAAGGTGACTCTTTTAGGAAAAAAATTACGATATTTGGATATTTGGACAATACTTATTTTATTATTTGTAGAAGGTTGCTCTTTTGAGAAAAAAATCACAAATTTTGGACATTTAATCAATACTTATTTATTATTCGTTGAAGGCGGAATGGTCGAGGAGACCCTTCTACTTATCCTGGTTTTGACTAAGATTATGTGACATTTTATTTTGTTGAGCCTAATAAAGTGTTTGGTTTCACATATTTTAAAGAGAGTGAACACAAAAGTTTGAACTAAAAGATATTTAAAAATTTATAGGAGTGGGGGTTTGGGGGGAGGGGGAGATTATAGCAAAATAAAAATTTCTTAGGCTACATTTTGAAATTTCTTGCTTATGAGAAGATAAAAATGTTATTTTTTAACTATACGATTCTTCAAATTTAGAAGAAATTGAGTTCTTTCAAACGATATTTCCTTTCAAGATAACATTTTGATATTTATATTCTCATCATATTATGTTTTTCTGAAAGATATATCTTTGTGAAAGTAAAGACCCGAATCGTCATTATTTAGGAAAAGAAAAAAATTGGAAATTACGAGGCCACTGTCCCGCTTGGGCGGCACATATGCCGCTAGGGCGGCGGTGCCACAGCGGGGTAAGTTGGTGCCAGAGTGGGAGAGGTGAGAAAGAATGTAAATAACGCGAAATCCTATTTTCTCCTTCTTCCTAAAATACATAAATTAGTCGTAGAACACCCTAAAAACCCTCAGATTGTTGCTCTAAGCTTGGGAATGAAGGAGAAGGAGATTTCTAGTGTAAAGAGGTCAATGGATTGCGGATTTCCAATCAAGAGCACCGTCACGATTTTTGGAAAACCAAAATGGGAGATATAACTTCGTGCAGTTGCTTGGCGCCCAGGTAGGCTAGGTTTATGAATTAAGTAGTTATAAATCTGTGCTCACTACGTAATATATGTATATCAATGGTAGGAATTATGCGTAGGCCTTCATGCACCGAATTAATTCATACATGATTTAGGTCGATGAGTAGTTCATTGGGATGGTGGTGATTTTATGATTGTGTGTTCTAGGTTTGTTCTTGCTTCATTATAATACGTACGTGTATGTGAACGAAGCATGTTGATCACACCTAATGTAAATAAGTATGAACGAAGAATTATAAGTTGTGAATCATTCTTGTTGTATGGTTGTGATAATATACATTGTTATTGTGGATCGGGTGTTGTGTTCCGACAGACTAACTTGGATCGATTGCAACGTTCTGGCATAATTATGGGATCGACTGCCACGTTCCAGCATAATCTTTGGATCAGGTACCACGTTACGATGAGCTAACAGTTTGGGTTTGGGTTCCCTTAGAGGACCAATGATTTGACATAATTGTATGCCTTGATGATTGTGAAACTGTACCTTATTCGTAATGATAGTTGATGTTGTATTTCCCGGAGTGGTTTTATGGTTAAGAGGACTTATGTTTGATTGTGTTTTTATGTTCAGTAAACTTGATATGTATCTTGATGAAAAGTGAACCGGAAAGGACACACCCAACCAGGATGTGCTACGGTAGGTGAGGAGTCAACGTTTCAAGAATTGTTAATGTCCGAGTAAAGGGTGTCGTGTGTTGTAATGGCGAGGAGTAGGGGTAGTGTATGTGATGTAAGTGCTTAGGTATATTTCACTTTGGAGAAAGGGATTTGTGGTTAGTGGTTAGAAAGCTTGATGTAATGTACTATGTGGCCACGACTGTGTAATATGTAGAGGAAGTAAGGGTTTGACGTGAGCAGTTAGTTGGAATGTTATAGTTGTATTTGGGAACTTTTCTATGTGTTAGAATGGTTAGGCTATGATCAAGAACCTAGTAAGTAGGTTGATCGAGAAGGTGATTAGTAGTTAGAGTACTAGCGTGATTCGAAGGTATTCTGAGAGAGGGTAAAGGTGGAGAAGCGATGGGTTTTATTGCATGATCTTACTAGTTGTTTTCTTATGTTATGTGGTGGGCATCAGATTTACCGATGATGCCTACCAGTATGGGTGGTTTGTACTGATACTACTCTTGCTATGTCTTTTTGACATAGTCTGGATGCAGGTTGGTGATGTTTCATTAGATGAAGATGAAGAATTCCCCAGCAGCTTCTACTTTTCATTACACATGGTGGGCGCTGTGTCTTTTATTAATTATGTCCAGTTTGTACTCTTAGTAGCTCTTGTACCTATTTAGACTAGATCATTGGGGGTGTTAGTTACTTTACAACTTTTAACCCGAAATTGTTTAAAAGTTTTGCTTATAAAAACTCTATGATATCATTTATCTCCATTTTTCGTTAATTTCTTTCCGCATATTTTAACTTTGGGATATGAGGGTTCTCCTACTTAGGTGTTAGAGTGGGTGCCCACACAGCTCGGTTGGTTGGGTCGTGATAGTGAAAATATGATTGATCATGAGAAGAAGAAAAGATCAGTCTTTTGTAATGTTAGCTTCCGAATTGAACCTTCTAAAGGTGAAGTTAATTGGTACACCATTTATAATCCACAAGCGGTTAGTACAAATCCTACAAAAGAACCAATTTGTGATCGTCTTAACCGTAAATACAAGGAGGCGCTACATGGATGGGTAGCTGAAAAGAGACAACATGAAAATGGATCCGGAGCACTTGACATGGTAAATACAATTGTTTGGATTTATTGATCACTACCAAAAACGTGAATCCTCCACTTAATTATATTATTCCTTGTTTTATCGATTCTTTTTCCTAAAAAAAAGAAAGAAAAAAGAATCACAACATTTGTTTTGTTTGTGTGAGACGATAATTAAACTTTATTTTCTTATTTCAAACAAGACTACTAAACTATGACTATACAATCACATTCAAACTTATTTGTATTTTATATTGTAGATTTTTTTTTAGTTGTTTGAATTTTTATATATAACTACTTTTTATCCTAATTAAGTACTAGTGAATCTCTAACAAAATATATATCAAGAAAATGAGAGGTTGCAATATAATTACTTTGTAATGTGTGCAATTTGTACTTTGTAAAATCATATATATAATTAGTTCTTAACAAAAATCTTTGTTAGATTGCAATATTATTATCATAAGAGCAAACAATATCGTTCTATTTTGGAGGTAAGTAAATATGTATTCAAGGGTTTATCAAAGTTTGAAGTTGATCAAAAAACCAGTGAAGTAAAAGAGGTAAGCTCTTACATTATTTGCATTTTGTTGGACTACTATAGCTTGTTTGCCTAAGTTTCTTTCGCACATATATATGTGTGTGTAAGAAATATTTACTAAGTCTTACTTTGCATTTCTGCAAGAAGTGATTTCCATGACGACTCCCTAACTATATGAAACTAACTTTTATTGTCATGTTAAGACACAAAGACATTTACATTATTCTTATTAAGTTTTTCTTATTAATCCAAAGGTTGGGGTTATTAAAACGCACTCCATGAAAAGAAATGTTGAACGTTCCATCTTGAAAAGAAAGTCTGCAGCAAAGAAACAAAAAAGCAACAACTATGGCAAGAGGGAGGTCAAAAAGTTTCTCGGTAAAGCAATGAACAACCTCATGAATAGGGATGTCAAACACAAAAATAAGATAAGTTAATGTTATGCTAGCTATTAGACAAAAGTTTTTTTTAACAAAAAAAATAAACCACTATAGAAAATATAGGAATTAGAAATTGATAAATCTCACCTTTAGAATAGAAAAAGTTATCATTATATAATCTTATTTAAAAGCAGATTAGCAATAAATTATCAAAAAATATGTGTTAGCCATAAGCTATTTGGCCACTAATTTTGTACTTGCACTATTTTTTTGGTTGTAATTTTTTTATATATATTTTATGTATTCTTACAACATTAATAATTTTAAATGAAAAGATGTTGGAATGTCAGAAGAAGATTCCTCCCCGAAAAGAATAATAGAATCTTCAATCTTGGAGGGAGAGACTGGAACAAAGGACCAAATAAGAATATTATTCACACCAAAGGACAAATACAAGTGAGAATAGCATCACAAGGTTCAACTAATTGTTGGACGTCTAGCTAGCGATGACGACAGAGCTTGTAATGGTGCAAACGGTGGTAGCAACGAAGGAGGGAGTGGCCGCTGAGATAATAGTGGTAGAATTTGAATATCCCAACATTGGTTTTCCATATTTTCAGACAATAATTTAGTTTTGTTAGTCAAAACTATTTGTGCCCTAAGTGTTTGATGAATTTCTTCAAAGAAGTCACGTTGAGTTTTGTTCTATCAAGATCTTAATTGTTCTATTTTTGCTTTATTAAAATGTGTCACGACCCAAAGTATACCCCTAGGAGTAACATGGAACATCAGACCCTGAGAGGCCCCCATACAAGTCACTTAACATTCATGCCAATTCGGTGCCTCTCATCAAGCTCACAATTTAATGCTGCGACGCAACGCCGGGTATATAACCCTTTGTGTTTCAACTTTGAGGCAATGAACCGTCTCCCAACATGAGATCAAATTTACTCCGAAGAGCAGGGGAAGTGCAATAGAGCATCTAGTCTATCACCTGATCTCTCCACTTTGAATACTTGAATCTCTTACCCAACTTCGTATCATGCTTTAATTTTGGATCATTGAGCAAGAGTTAAAGAGTCACTAGGCCACGTGAGAATTGAAATTCATAATTCATGTCCTTCAACTGAGTGACACTCTTATCTTCACATGATCTAGAGATGCCATATATTATCTTTTTTTTTAGTTTTTCTTGCAACTCTAGTATCATGCTACTTATTTCGCCTTCTTGTATTGTTATTGGTTTTTGTTGGTTGCAAAAACTCAAGATATCTTCTATATCCACCTTTACCTCTTCACTTGGCTGGGTTTCAAACCATTCATCTCCGAAAATGAATTGGAACGTCTCATACATGAACCAAGGTGCAAGTCGTGAGATTCTTCTTCTCTCTTTTCAACCATTGGATAATGAGGAGTTTTCATCATCACAATTTCTCTCATCTCAGCCCTAATAGTAGGAATTCCAAATTCAAGGTCGACCATGCTATAGTACCGAGATAGGTACCTTTTTCACAACCTTTCCATTTCTTTAGAGAGAAGGAATAGGGCTTTTTTGCTCCAACTGAGCTTTTCATGCATGTCCCTAAGCCTCAATTGACTTATTACATTTGGTTCATCGAAAGGCTCTGGGTCGGTGAAGGGCATACCACTCCCAAAGAAGTATTGATCAGAAAAAGCCATAGAAAAAAACACAAAAGAAAATAAATACAACTATTCAAAATCTAGATAAAAACAAATGAACTAAAAATCCTAAATCAATTCCATACACTTAGTTGTTCCCCGGCAGCAACGCCATTTTTGATAACACTCAACTCATCCTCCAAACGAATCAAAAGAAAGAGCGAATATGGGAAATAAAAATATCCAACTAAGAGTCGGGGTAGAATCCCACAAGGAACAATCATATATCATATATCATATATATGTATAAAAGAGAACCTTAGACCCGCCTACGTGGCGCCATCACAAACCAGAATTCCCTTTTAATTTATTTATTTACAAAATTAGCCTTCCCTTTCATGAAAAGTTGTGACTTTTATGAAGAGTTGCGACTTTTATAAAGAGTTGCGACTTTTATGAAAAGTTATGACTTTTTATGAAAGGTTGAAACCTTTTTGAAGGGTTGCAACATTTTCAAATAGTTGTAACCTTTCTGATAAAGCAGAATAAACATTTATTCACACAACCCTTTGTTGTCTATAAGTAGAGGGATTTACTCTCATTTAGCATTACGAAAATTCTGAACCTCCTCCTCCTCTTCTTCTTCTTCACAATTAAATAATTGGATACTTTGCTCATGTTGGTGGCTCAATCACCCTATTGCTTATCTTACAGATCCTGATATGTATTTTTACAATCATTAATTTATAATTTATGCTTATGTTATAAAGGCTAAATGATAAGATGTAATGATTTTCATTTTTCTTTACATTATTAATGTTTGTTACTACGTAATCTTGTATGTAAGATAATATAGTGTTTAGTTTTAATGACTGATAGGTTTTAAGTATTAATTTATAAATTTCGTGATATTAGAAAGTAATTTTTATAGCTACACTTCTAATGGGGGCAAAGACGATATCAAGCAAGGGATGTATGAGAATTGGAAAAATTTGGGAACCAATTAACACTCAACGATCCATTGCAATTCAATCTAAGATCAATCACTAATAAGTAGGCTAGGTCATCTTCAATTACGCAAATTATCATTTGATCTCAAAATGTTTTATTGTGATATTTCCTTTTGGTCTCAATCATACAAATACAAAATAAACCAATACCTTAACTTAGACCTCTCTTTGAAGGAATCCTTGCACCCAACAATGACCCTAAACTTTTATATTTTGATCTCAAATTCAAGATTGCAAAATGTGATCATTAATCTAATCTTCACTACAATCAATCTTTTCCGAGCATCGAACAGAGATTGGAAGCTAAGATTGAGCGTTCACTCTCAACCTATAAATTCAAATATGAAAACTAGATGGAACCTATTTCATTAAATGAAACATCGAAACAAGGAACTACAAATGCAATAAAACAATTAATCAAACACCCAAATAGCTTTGTCTATTTCTAGAACAAAAGCCCCAATTTCATACAAATATTACACCCGCATTCTAGTAATAAGAACAATAAAATACAGTAAGGTAAACTCTAACTCTAATAAAGTAAGAAAATAAAGTAAGGTATACCCAATCATCTACTTCAAACTCTAACTGCCTTCTCCTAACATCAGTGTAAGATTTCTCATGACTCTGTGCCTTTTTTAACCTCTCTTAAATAACTTTCACCTTATCCATAGCTTGATGAACTAAGTCTGGTCCTATCAACCCAAATTGACTAACCCTCAAACCATCTAATAGGAGATCTACATCTTCTTCCATAATGAGCTTCAGAAGGAGCCATTTGGATGCTAGAGTGGTAACTATTATTGTAAGCGAACTCAATGAGAGGTAGGTAATCATCTCAATTACCTTTGAAATCAATCACACATGCCCTCAACTTTTCTTCTAAAGTCTGAATAGTATGCTCTGCTTGCCCATATGTCTGAGGATGAAAGGCAGTACTTAAATTTACCTTTCAACCCAAGCCTTTCTAAAAAGAATTCCAGAACTGTGCAGTAAATTGTGCACCTTTGTCTAAAATAATCAGAACTGGCACCCCATGAAGCCTAACTACCTCTTGAATATACAACTTAGTATAATCTTCTGCCTAATGGGTACTCTTGACCGGCAAAAAGTGGGCTGATTTTGTCATCCTATCAACAATCACCCAAATAGAATCATGCTGCCTGCGAGACCTTGGTAAACCTGTGATGAAGTCCATATTGATCATCTCCTACTTCCATTTCGGAAGTTCTATATTCTGAGCCATACCACCTAGCCTTTGATGCTCTACCTTAACTTGTTGGCAATTCGGGCACTTAACAACAAACTTAGCAATGCCCTTCTTCATACTACTCCACCAATAAACCTCTCTCAAATTGTGATGCATCTTTGTGGAACCCAGATGGATAGAATACCTGGAGCTATAAGCTTCCTCCATGAACCTCTCTTGGAGTTCGTCCACCCTTGGTACACACAATCTTTCTTGATGCCACAACACACCATCTCCCCTTTGTTCAAAAGCCATTACTTTTTTCTTAAGAGCATTTGCTTTCAGTTCGAGCAATGAAGGACTTGGTCTTCCTTTTCTTTCAATTCTGACACTAAGGATGATTCTGTCCCATTCATCACCACTACTCCTCTTTCTGTGGAATCCATTAGGCAAACTCCCAAGCATGAAAGTATATGCACATCCATTGTTAGTTGTTTCTTATCTTCCTCAAAATGGGTAGTACTACCTATAGACAACCTGCTCAAAGCATCAGCAACAACATTAGCCTTACCTGGGTGATAAAAAATACTCATGTCATAATCCTTGAGTAATTCTAACCACCTCCTTTTTCTGAGATTAAGCTCTTTCTGAGTAAACACATACTGAAGACTCTTGTGATCAGTGAACACATCCACATGAACACCATAAAGATAATGACGCCATATTTTCAAAGCAAATACTATGGCATCCAACTCTAGATCATGGGTTGGGCAGTTCCTTGCATGAACTTTCAACTGTCTCGAAGCATAATCTATAACTTCGCCATTCTGCATTAACACACAACCCAAACCAACTCTAGACGCATCACAATATACGACAAAACCTTGAGTACCCTCTGGTAAGGTCAATATAGGGGAAGTAGTCAATATTTTTTTCAATTCCTAAAAGTTTTTCTCACAAGCTTCATACCATTGAAACTTCACTGTTTTCTGAGTCAACTTGGTCAAAGGGGATGAAATAAATGAGAACCCCTCTACGAACCTTCTATAATATCCAGCCAACCCCAAGAAACTCCTAATATTAGTTGGAGATATGGGTCTAGGCCAATTTTGTACTGCCTCTATTTTCTGAGTGTCAATTATAATTCCATCACCGGAAACCATGTATCCTAAATATGCCACTGACTCAAGCCAAAACACACATTTAGAGAACTTGGCATACAACTCTCTATCCTTTAGAGTCTGGAGAAATATTCTGAGATTACTAGCATGATTTTCCTCATTCCTTGAATAGATTAGTATGTCATCAATGAATACAATAACAAACATATCTAAATAAGGCTTGAATACTCTATTCATAAGGTCCATGAACACTACAGGCGCATTGATTAAACCGAACGACATGACCAGAAACTCATAATGACCATAACGAGTCCTGAAAATTGTCTTTGGAATATCACATTCCCTTACTCTTAAATGATGGTAGCCAGATGTGAGGTTTATATTAGAGAAACAAGTGGCACCCTGAAGTTGATCAAAGATATCATCAATTCTCGGAAGAGGATACTTAATATGAATGGTAACCTTGTTCAACTGAAGGTAATCTATACACATTCTAAGGGAACCATCCTTCTTCCTCACAAATAAGACCGGAGCGCCCCAAGGTGAGACACTTGGTCGAATGAAACTTTTATCTAGGAGATGATTCAACTACTCCGTCAACTCTTTCAACTTTGTTGGAGCCATTCTATATGGTGGAATAGATATAGGACGAGTATCTAGAATAATATTTATACCGAAGTCGATCTCTCTCTCAGGAGGACTTCGGGTAGATCATCTGAAAAGACTTTTGAAAACTCATTCACAACTGAAACTGACTCAATTGGAGTTGTCTTAACACTAGAATCATTAACTCGAACTAAGTGGTAGACACAACCCTTGGAAACTAACTTTCTCACCTTAAGGTACGAAATGAAATGACCCTTAGGCCCTTCTAAACTGCTACTCCACTCTATAACTGGATCATTAGGAATATGGAACCTAACAACTCGAGTTCTATAATCAATGGAGGCATAACAAGCATGAAGCCAGTCCATACCTCCAATGACATCAAAAGCTACCATGTCTAACTCAACTAAACCAGCCATTGTGTCCTTTTGATTGATGGAAATGACACAATCACGATATACTCACTCAACTAGAATAGACTCCCCAATGGGTGTAGAAACACAAAAGGGCTCACAAAGTTTCTCAGGAAGAATATCAAAATTATTTGCAACATAAGGAGTCACAAAAGATAAACTTGCTCCTGGGTCTAGCAAAGAATAAACATCAAGAGTAAAGACTTTGATCATACCAGTGACAACATCTAGAGAATTCTCTTGCTCTTGACGACTAGTAATCGCATAAAGGCGGTTTGCTCCTCCGCTAGTACCGGAAGTAACTCCTCTAGGTGAAGCCCTGTCTAGTGGAGCAACTGATGCAGATTGGGCGCTATTGCCCTGATTCCCATTACCTTGCCGGTTCTTAGGGCAATCTTTCATGAAGTGACCCTCTTGACCACACTTGAAACAACCTGTGGAGCCATCACGACACTTACCTCTGTGGTTCCTACCATACTTAGCACATGCAGGAGCCCAGTTACCTCTTTGTGCCACACTACCCTGAGATTGGGCAAGTCTAGCTCTGAAGTGTTGGGAAATCTGACTATTATACTAGCCTTTGTGTCTAGGTGCAGGTGCACTAGCAGATAATGGAGCAGGTCCCTTTTGCTTTGCTGAAAGGACGAACGGTTCACATTATTTCTTTTATGCCCGGACTCGTTCCATGTCTTATCCTTCTTGTTTCTAAACTCCTCCCTATCGCTCAGTTTCTCCTCCTCAACCTGCTCCACATAAACCATCAACATTGATATAACCATGTCCCATATTAGCTTACCTTACTCGCCCTTTTTTCTTGAAAGACGGGACAACCCAGTAACATATAGACTCATCCTGCTCCTTATATCCACAACCATCTTCGGATCATATCAAGAAAGTTAGGTGAACTTCAAGCTGTACTCATGAACACTTAGTGAGTCTTGCTTAAGGGTATGGAACTCTCATACCTTGGCCACTCTCAATTCCCGGGGAAAGAAACACCCCAAAAAAGTGTAATGACCCTCCAGGTCATTTTTAAATTAAAGAATTCTTTCCCTCGTTTAGAGCATTCCTGTAGCAACCCCAAGTCATTTATGACTTGCTGGCACTGACTGTTCGGTCGCCTGGTCGTTCGTTTGGGTTTTAGGCCC
>JAJOOR010007457.1:0-31883 GCA_036250505.1 Solanum acaule | reverse complement strand
TAGATCAGTATTAATTATCCCAGAAATGGCCTTCAATGTTGATTGGGCAGAATTGGCCTTCAGAAATGAAAAGTTTATTCAGTATAATACCTCTGGGAAGAAGTACAAATTGCTAGGACTGTTGATCTGGAAATTCCATATGCGGATCTTGCCAGGAGAAGTAAATGGTCTTCTAGGGAAACTGAGGAAGCTCAAACTAGAAGAAAGGGGACACAATTATCATTGGGGGGGGGGGGGGGTCTAGTCCATCCCGGGAAAAAGTGTTCTATGTTACAATTTAAAAAGTTCATATTTCTCGTCTTCAAAAGATGCTTTCTTTAAATCTTAACTAAGAGAGGTGTTATTGCATTGCAGATTCTTAAGCCGGCAGCATCTAATTGACGTGACCGAAGTTTTTAGGTTCATTGAGTCTGAGAAGAAGATTCGGATATTGAAGCTGGGTTTCTACTTGGTCCTCTTCGTGCTAGTGCTTGTCAGGTTTTATTATAACTCTTGATCCTGTTGTTTTCCTCATTTTGCCCACATCTTCTCTCAAGATATGCTAATATGTAGTTTGATTGCTGTTTCTACATAGAATATCCAATGAAGGGACACATTCTCTACTTTGCTATCAGTTTTCCCATCCATTGTTGGAGATTTTAACATTCAGTCCTCAGTTCTTGAATTCTGGACAGTACTTAGGTCTGATAGGTGTTTCCTTTGATTCTGAAAAGTATAATGTGCTCCGTTATCTCATAAGAAGATTAGGAATGCATATGTGATGTGATTTCCTTTTCTTGTTTCCTCTCCATTTTAGGCTTTCTGTTTCGGTTGAACTTTTTACTATTAGTAATTACTGGAATGAAATAATAGAATAAAGATTATAGAATAAGCTTTAGAGTTGATCCATTGAGAATATCGTGCAGCTGTAGCTTGCTCAAAGTTTCTTCACAGCTTATGGAGCCTCTATCTAACCATCTGATAAGTCCAGTAATGATTGTTGTGCTTATCATTAAACTTTGTTCCAATTTTTCGTCCATAGTTAAATGCTTTGACCCTCACTGTGGTTTGATCAAAGTTTCTACACAGCCTGTGGAGCCACCTCCATCTTATCATAATATCATCTAACAAGCCTAGTAATGATCTGTATATTTAGGTCCAGAGTAAAAACTTTTGGCCTTGGTACAGAAAATTCCAGTTTCCGTGGTTAAGCTTGATGTTTTTCAATTCAAATTGTAGTTAGCGGGATGACAAGAGTTGTCTATCTGAACTACAGTAAATGGAATCTTGAATGCTTCTTTTTTCTCTTCTTTTTGAGAAGGAATCTTGAATATTCACTGCATGAGTTAGAGTGATCAACAGTATCTTAAGAGCTACTACAAAAAGGAATGCAATTGTTTGCACATTGTAAATTTGATTGGAAAGTTAGTACTTGAAAATCGATGTTGAAATGGATATTAGAGCTTCAGATGGTTAGAGAAAAGAAATGGTAGACCAACTGTTTTGTGGAACAGTTACAAAATGATGTCACATGTTCAGTTAAGAGGCCATAATCATCCAATCAGTGCAAAATGAAAATATTGTAGGTAACCTGACTGATAATGTTTAGTTGTTGAAAACTGTGATATTGGTGTGGAGCAAAATGTTTGCTCAAAAATGGTTTCAGATTCTCTTAGCAAGGGCAGTTGAAAGAAACAGGAAAACCATACTTTGAAATGTTATATAACCCACCGTTTTACTTTAATTATTTTTTTAATTGTATTTCATATTTTTGTTGGCCTTTGTAATTTTTGATCTGATTGTTTTAGGGATACTTAGGTATTTATGCTTAGGGTAGATGGTTAGTAGGTAGTCTCGCGATTTCTCTCTTCTTAGTGGTAGAACTTGGTTCTAGGTGGGAGTACCTATCTGCTCCCTTATGATTACTATTATTATTATGCTAGTATTATCTTATTTCTTCAATTTGATTACTGTTGTTGTTACTTTGGTTATCTTTACTATTTTTGTTGTCAATATTTTTCTTTCTTCAATAATTTCACCATGAAAAAGGACCTACTCATGAAATTTATTGACTTAGAGAAGTCATATGATAGTGTCAAAAAGCGTCCTTTGGCGGGTATTGAAAAGGAAAAGAATTTATATTTGTCACCAGTGTAAGAACGGTGGTAAGAGACACAAAGGAATTCCTCATAACCCTGGGTTTTCACCTGGAAACTATGCTAAGCCCCAACCTATTTTCTCTTGTTATGGATTAGCTAACTAATAATATACATGATGAGGTACCATGGTGTATTCTCTTTATTGACAACCTTGTTTAACCGATGAAACTAATAAGGGTTTCAATGAAGTAAGATAAAATTCATGCATTGTATGGTTTGCCAACAAAGTAAGAAAAGTTTAGTTGAGATGTGGATGTATTGAGGTACCTAAATGTATATAAACTAGATATTTAGGCTCAATATTCTAGGAGAATGGAATGATGGATAGAGATGTGAAGCAGAGGATTAAAGTAGGATAGTTGAAAGGGAGGAGTGCCATGAGAGTGTTATGCAATAGGAAAGATATCTACCAAAGTGAAAGTGAAAGATAAGTTGTATAGAACAACTATAGAGCCATCAATGGTGTATGAGAGTGTTGAAGCTCAATATATCCACGAGATGTGTGTCACGTAAATGCGAATGTCAAGATAGATGTGCAGTCATACAAGATCATAAATGATTACATCTGTAAGAAGGTGAAAGTAGAGGATAATATAAGAGAACATCGCTTGAGATGGTTTTGTTGTGTGTTACATACATCAATTTTTAGATGTGAAAACATGATGATCAAAGGTGTTAAAATTAGGAAGAAACAGATATAAAATCACATGAAATGAAGATATCTCAAAAGATATGGAATACTCAAAATCCCGATAGATCTTGCAAAAGATAGAAAACAATGGTAGTTGGAAATTTGTATATGTGAGACCAACTAGAATACTCATTCTTAGTAGAATAAAAGATTCTTAGCATATTAAAGATATAGCCACTAGAATATATTAGAGATTCCCTATTGTTAGATAATCCTCAAGTGCTGAGTATTGACATAATATGGACCCAAAGAGAACATTTATGATATTAGGATTCAATCTGTTGACCTCAATGTTTGGGATTGAAGCATAGTAAAATACTAGATACAAAAGCCTGGGAAAGCCCGGGTCCTATATATATTACTTTATTTGTTTTAATATATGTGACATAGATAGAATTAGGAGAGTCAACTAAATTTTTAAATAACTTTGGTTGTTAATTATTTCTATAATATTTTTAACTTACTTTTTAAATAATATCTATTACACATGTCATGTTTTGAGAGTTAATCAATTTTTAATATATTTGTTTAAATATTTTAAGTTGTTAATTATTGTCACTTATGTAAGTAATATATGTTACCCCCTCTGGTTCAATTTATGTGACTTAAGTGAAATTTTGAAAGTTCATCAATTTTTTAATATATTTTTTTAAAAATTTAAGTTTTAATTATTGTGATTTATAATACTATTTTTTAATAATTTTTAAATGCATAATATACAAAAAAAAAATAAACAGAAAAATACTAAATATTGTAATTTATCGTACAAATTTTTGCTAATTTTTAAATACATAAAATAGAGGAAAATTGAGGAAAAGGGCAAATTGGTCAATTGACCGACTGACCCTAAGCTCCTCAAACGTTCGCTCTTCTAATACATAGTAAAATATTTTAAGTTGTTAATTATTGTGATTTATGATACTATTTTTTAAATTCATAATTTACTAAAAAAGAAAATAAAAAAAAAATACTAATTATTGTAATTTATAGTAATATTTTTTGTTAATTTTTAAATACATAAAATAGAGGAAATTTGAGGAGGACATATCGGTCAATTGATCGATTGACCCTAAGCTCCTCAAACATTCGCTGTTCTAGTATTAGTAAAGGCCTAACCCATCGGTGGCCCCCTAAAGTTGGCACTAACTTTCACTTCGACACCTCAACTAGGCTTTGTTCATTTTAGACACCTCATGTCATGTTTTGGTGTGTCATTTTGACACTTTTTTTATGATCAGCCAAATATGTAAGGCATGTGTAACACACTCGCCGATGACGTGTCAAAATGACGAATTAAACAAAGACATGTGGCATATTTATTGAAAATAATTTTTAAATAATGAATTTTGAGTTTTAAAAAAAAGGCCAATGACTCAATGACATGTGGCAATTTTTATCCAAATAATACAACACAATTGACCTTTGAACACAACCCTTGTTAGTGCTCCATTCGACATCCTTAGAATTAACCAAACAACCAAATTACCCTTATTATTCAAATAAAATCAATCTGTGTGCTCGGAAAATCGGAAAATTATTTTTTTAAAAATTAACCACTTACAAGCCCATCGTATGTTGTCTTCTCCACTACCCCCCACCCCTGATCCTCAACCCCTCCCCCACCAGATTGTCTTCTCCACAGTCCACAACCCCTACCCCTCCCACACTCTATGCATCTTCTCCACCACCTCCCACCCCCCCAACCCCAACCTCTCCCCAATCCAGATTGTCTTTCTCCAATATACTTTCATAGTAATTTAACTATTTGAAAAGAATTATTTTCCAAAAGCACAATTTCTTTGCAAACACTGATTCGTCTTACTTATAACTTCAAATAAAACCAAATTATTCAAATCTAAACAAAAAGTTTCCTAAAATAATTTCCTAGATTTTCTTTTAAAAAAATATATTTCGATTTTTTTCAAAACATTTCAAGGAGGAAGAATGGCAACAAAATAAGAAAAGTTGTTTAAGCTTGAAATCTCTTAGTGTTGTAACACTATTAGATCTATTTCTCCATGG
This sequence comes from Solanum acaule, assembly GCA_036250505.1. Lineage (NCBI taxonomy): Eukaryota > Viridiplantae > Streptophyta > Magnoliopsida > Solanales > Solanaceae > Solanum > Solanum acaule. Next base: position 27,032 of record JAJOOR010007457.1, on the reverse strand, counting down.
AAGGAGTTTAAGTTTTGAAAAATGGTGGCTAAAATGGGGAAGAAGAAGACAAAAATAAAATAAAAATAGGTTAAATATAAGCTCTCCACACACTGGTAAGGAGTGTATCACACTCACTATGTCATGTCAGCAAAAAGTGTCAAAATGACACAGCGGGACATCACATGAGGTGTCTAAAATGAACAAAGTATAGTTGGAGTGTCTAAGTGAAAATTAGTGTCAACTTTAGGGGGCCACCGATGGGTTAGGCCATTAGTAAATATCAGGGCCCGAGCTACAGCCTTCTAAGGGTGGTCAGTTGAACACTTTTCGCCAGAAAATTTCACTATGTATATAGGTCAAATTCTAAGTTTAAGGGATATATATTTAATGTTGAACACCCTTTACATAAGCTCTTCCTTTGGCGCAATGGTTAAGGGTATTTGTTTTCAGTTCTTGGGTTCAAATCTTGCCGAGTGCATAACAGTTTTTGTTTCTTTTGAGAGCAGGTCACAACCTTACACTTGTACTCGCACCATTATTCTTGCATCAAACAAATATATTTATTAATTTTAATTTACCTGAAATTCTTAAATGTTCCTCAAGTTTCTTAATTCTAAATATTGCAATTTTAATAATATAGAGTAAACTTTACTTTATCAATTTTTTATTTTTTTTAATAATATAGAGCAACACTAACATATATGAATAAATTATTCTGATTTTGAAATTTGTTATTATATATATATTTTGTATTTCTAATTTTATCTAACATATAATGCACTTTCGAAGGGTGAAAAAAACAAAATGGATAATATTTTACATTAAAAATTTGTGCTTATATATATTAACAACTTTAAACCCAAAGCTAAAATTGATACATATGTTTAATCTTCTTTCTTTTTTTAAGAAAAAAAATATTTGATGGTGAGTAATTCACTTTACACACTATAATTCATATATTTTTGATTATATAAAATCAATGCATCAGGAAAAAAAAAAAAAAACTTGATTGTTTGTATTTGATAGTAACAACTGTTGGAATCGTTCATGGTACAATCGCTAGGTTAAACAAATAACATTCAACTCACTTATAAAAAAAAATTATTCTTGAACACCCTTGATAAAATTTCTGGCTCCGCCATTGATATGTATATATATATAATAGAAAAGAAAGTTTTAGATAATCCATAAGTGCTGAGTATTGAAATAATATGGACCCAATGAGAATATTTATGATATTGAGATTCATTCCGCTGACCCCAATGTTCGGGAATGAAGATTACTAATATATATATATATATAGGAGGGGGGAGGAGGGGGTGGAGATACATAACTGTATGCTTTATAAGTTGGTTATGACGGTACATTGGATCCCTACTTGTTCTATACATGAATGGATACAATTGCAGGTACAACTAGTTGACAAATGACAGCAAAATAGAGGGTTAAAAGTTATATATATGAAAGAGAGAGAAATAAGTAAGAAAATATTCAGGGTTCATATTTATTTGTTCAACTAAAAACTCATTCAGAGAATGGTAGGAGCACGTATAAAGTTACCTGTAGAGATGAAATCCCAGCTATAAAAGCTCTCCTCTTTTGTATGCTTTTCTGAATCCTTTTATGAAGCAAAGTATGAAGTCGCTATGTGGTCATTGGTATGTAAATTATTGCATAGTATAGTTCTAATTCAAATTTTAAGATTTGCATCAAATTTCTGAACAGAATAGATGACAGTTGTTTTTGACATGATTTCAATAGCAAATGCACTTTCATGATGTTCTCTTTGTGCAAAATCCTGTCAAGTATGGAAGGAATGGGTGCCATCTTAATTCTTAAGAAAAAAGTTTGATTATACCCTGCTACACAAAAGGATGGGCATATTGAGTAGTATAAAATACTGCAGGCACAACATTTATAAGCCTTGTATTCCTTGCTGATAATTTTGTTAACTTTAACATGCATGCTACTTAAAAGGGCCTTTGGTTTTCTTTTCTGATCAAAATGATTTCTTCCATGCAGTCTGGTCCTATCTTTTATCAACGCTCTAGTCGATGAAGATGAAGCTATTGATTTTGGTTCTTTACCATTGCCGAGCTTCTTTTGATGTATATTTTCCAGTTTTTGGTCGAGATAGCTGAGGTCTGATCAACCAACATAGCCCTGGAAATTCTCTACTTGAACTGTGAGCTAACTTGCTTACTCTTGTTTGTATTTGGTTATTTTTTCAGCAAACCGTGTCAGGGTTGACTTTTGGCTGTCTTTTCGTCATTACATTATTCACTATCTCTTTTTCCCTCAGTTTCATGCACTCGTGCTTTCAGTTGTGTAGCTCTGGCGGTTGAATGTCCGTAAGAGCTATGCGACTTTGTAAATGTCCTGTAGACTTGTAATAGAAAACCCTCATTTTGTCTCCCAGATTGGAGCTGTCGGTTTCCGTATAGCATTGTTTTGCATGAAGTAGCTAAGTTAGCGCAGAAATAGTGAGGCATACCACCAGGCAGAGTTGTGTTATGACTAATGTGTGATAAAAGACACTATCAATTTTGCGGTTCTGTAAATCCTCAGACTGTTCTTACTATCTTGTTACTAATCATAATTGAAAATACTATATTTATCAGTCAAAAACCCATTTAGATACAATGCATCTGCATCAAGAACTTTTTATTCGACACATTTCATTACATCATCTCTCCTTATGGTTATGAAGGTCTTTCACTATGAAAGTTTCATTTGGCTTCTGAAAACATGCACATAATGTGTCTATAAACACTTGGAGAAGAGAGACAGAGAGCCTTGATATGCGGAGTCTCAAGTTAATAAAACGAACAATTGAGATTGGGTTTCACCGAAAGGGACAAATCGCTGCGACAAAACGAACTCCATTGATGGCTAATGCACTTAATAGTTATTGTCACATTTTTGTTCCATCCTCCGGAAGCCTCTTTTTTGTTCCATCCTCAGGAAGCCTCTTTTTGCATAAATTATTATAATTCTGTTGCAATGAATTTGGTCGTTAACCACCCATTCTATATACTAGTTGGGCCGCACGTGTATGCCAAGTCGGGAAATACATATCATGATATATTAGTAATTGTTGTAAAACAAAAACAAAATAAGATAAGAAATATAGGAGATGAAAACAATATATATATAAAAGAGAACCTTAGGCCCGCATACGTGGCGTCACCACAAATCAGAATTTTTATTTATTTATAGAATTAGCCTTTTCTTTCATGAAAAGTTGTGACTTTAATGAAAAGTTGCGACTTTAAAGAAAAATTGTGACAACGAAGAGTTGTGACTTTTATGAAAAATTATGACTTTAATGAAGAGTTGCGACTTTTATGAAAAGTTATGACTTTTATGAAAGGTTGTGACCTTTCCGAAGGATTGCAACTTTTCCAAATAGTTGTAACATATTTGATAAGGCACAAGAAACATTTGTTCACACTACCCTTTGTTGTCTATAAATAGAGGGATTTCCCCTCATTTTAACATAACGAAAATTCTGAACCTCCTCTTCTTCTTCTTCACAATTAAATATTTGTATACTTTGTTCATGTTGAGTGGCTCACTGACACTATTGCTTATGTTATAGATCCTGGTATGTATTTTTACAATCATTAACTTATAATTTATGCTTATGTTATTAAGGTTAAATGATAAGATGTAATAATTTTCATTTTCCTTTACATTATTAATGTTTGTTACTATGTAATCTTGTATGTAAGATAATATAGTGTTTTAGTTTTAATGACTGATATGTTTTAAGTATTATTTTATAAATTCCGTGATACTAAATTTTCGCGCGAAGCGCAGGTAATTTTACTAGTATAATAATAAAGGAGAATGACAAAACGGTGATGTGGCGCTCTCTATGGCCTCTATTGTCATTTTTCTTTTTTTCTCCTTTTTTTTGAACTAGTAAAATTACCGCGATTCGCGTGGAAATTTAATATCACGAAATTTATAAAATAATACTTAAAAACTATTAGTCATTAAAATTAAAACATTATATTATCTTACATACAAGATTACATAGTAACACATTAATAATGTAACGGAAAATGAAAATTATTACATCTTATCATTAATAACATAAGTATAAATTAATGACTGTAAAAATACATATCAGGATCTGTAACATAAGCAATGGTGTTAGTGAGCCACATAACAGGAGCAAAGTACACAAATATTTACAACTATTTGGAAAAGTTGCAACCCTTCGAAAAAGTCACAATTTTTCATAAAAGTCGCAATTCTTTATTAAAGCCGCAACTTTTCATAAAAAGTCGCAACTTTTCATAAAAGTCGCAACTTTTCATAAAAGTCACAACTTTTCATAAACGTCGTAACTCTTCATTAAAGTCGCAACTTTTCATAAATGTCACAACTTTTCATGAAAGAGAAATGCTAGTTTTGGAAATAAATAAATTAAAAGGGAATTCTGGTTTGTGGTGATGCCACATAGGCGGACCTAAGATTCTCTTTTATATATATGATATATGATTTTTCTCAACTACATTATATTTTTAAGTTATTTTCATAACTCACACTTCATCATCTTCATAAATTATATTTTTAATTAGTATTAATAATATTCATAACTTTCAATCCTTTTATATTCATAATCCCCAAAAAATTCAATTTTACATTAAATTAAAATATTCAATGCCTTCTTTTTTTTCTTTGGAGAGAAATGACATTAAATTAAAATGTTTGGCTCAATAGGCTTAAGATGCCAGAATTCTTAAAGTTCATTTTAACTTTATGTATTCCTTTGTTGGAATATGTTTCTTTTTATTTTGTATGTAGTTTGTTGATGAATTTCAAGATTTTTTGTTATTTTTTCTTTTGTTAATATCATTAAAACTTTTGTTATATATGCTATATGTTGTTTAATTTATTGATAGATTTTTAGGATTTTTTTTCCTTATGTTAATCTTATTTGAACTTTTGTTGTAGATGATGATGAAGACACTACATGTAGTATATTCAGAGAAGAGAACATATTACGCTGATAGCAACATATGCAAGAAGAAGAACAATAACATACTCAGTGAGAATAGTAGCGACTTATGCAATGAGTCAAATTTTGTTTAAGCAAATATTTATTCTTTTGATGCATATACATCAAATTTATTCTTCAGTCTCTATTAAATCTATAATAATTTGTTTTTATGAATTTACAGGTTACTTTGCAATCGCATAAAACACAAACAAATTTGCGTGTGTAGTTGATTAATTTTTTTAATATAAAATTCCTACATGTATTATAATTATTATCTTTTGTTAATTGTTTCTTTCATATCAACCGGCAAGTCATATTGTTTTCTATTCTATTTTTTTATTTATAAAATTATAATTTTTTTTTTATTTCATCACTAGTGTATTTGTCCGCGCTTCGCGCGGATATAAAAAGATATTAAGTATATTTTAAAATAATTAATAAATGATATAATAAAAGAGAGATATACAGATTAAGTTATGATTCTGATATTATCTATTCAAAAAAATTGCTAAAAAATCTCATGCTGCATTTTCAATTTAAAATTGCTGATAAAAAGACGAAAACATAAAAATTGATATGAAAAGCTTCAGTTAAGTAACAATCTAATTATCATAGTTTCATACTAAATTCAATGATTCTTATAGTAATGTATTGGTTCAAACAACAATACTAAATCTACTCGACCATAAATTATGTGATTTTTTTTTTTGTATAAATGGCTCTATAATAATAATAAAAAAACAAATCAAAATATATTTGTGGTAAATCATGGTGAGGAAAAAATACTTGAATTATACCCGAACATATTTATGCCCGAGATTCAAAAGTTAGAGATTTTTTTTGATATCTGATGCTTGTATTGGCATTTATTTACTACATATTTGTGTCGCATAAGATCCATTAATATTAAAAAATATATATTTACACTTTCATTCTTATAGTTTGCATTGCGAGAAGAGAGAATTAATTAAGTTGCTATAGTGAAACACTGCTGTTGAGGTTTTACTTTTACAATAAAAATAAAATAAAATAAAATAAATCACATAATTTAATCGTATAGAGATTAGCAATAGTGAGAAGAAATAATTTTTAAGAAAGAATACCTGTATGCAACGTTGAAGATGAAGAAAAAGTACCAAGAGTTGAATAATTTTCTACAACACTAATACAATTGTTCCTATTATTACATTATTATTGTGGTAATTATTATACATGTCTCAAAATAGGTTTTTTTAAGGAGTTGTAAATTTGTATATTAAATATTTTGAAGGTTATGAATATGAAAGGTTAGGAGCTATAAACATTACTAAATTAATTAAGATTTAAATTTATGTAATTGAAGAGGTATGGATTAAGAAGATGATTTTATAAAATAAAATAATTGGAAAAAAAAATGTCAAAAAAAATCACAAAAAAAGATAAATAGGATCTTTGGCCATTGAGAGGTGCCACTTTTTATTTTTTTATCTACTTGCATTAAAACACTTGCATTGGATTAAATTTCTATCAAGTTGATCTGATCCAAAATAACTTTTTTCTTTTTTTAACTTTGACTTAATAAGAATTTTAATAAAGTAAATAAAAATTTAAAATCATGTATATAGCCATAAATTAAAGATATGTATAATTTACTAAAATACAATTTTAATTAATATACCATATGAAAAAGTCAAATAAAAGATCGAAAAAGAAAAAAACATTCTTTATGAAACATATTAAAAAGGATTATAAGAATAAACTAACAAAAATTAAAAAAATAATTAAATTTATTTATTCAAAACTATACAAATCAATTATTTATCTATAAGAGCAAATGGATAATGTTTTTTCTATTTGTGTAGACTCTTGAGTCTTGCCTCTCTACAAAGATTATAGACAAGTAATGTTATGATTGAGTTAATTTCCTTAATAATCATTTATATTTAGAAAATTGTCTATTAATTAAAATAATATTTGATTTTTTAAAACTATAAAATCACTCAATTATTTTTTTCTTCCTCAAAATATAATAACAAAAAGAAGATGAAATGATTCTCTTTTAGTTGACATGCCATGTCACATTAAACACCATATTCAATTCAAATTTGAAAAGAGAAAGAATAGAAAATATTACCTTTTGAGAAGAATTCTTTAATGAACTTTTTTTTGTTTAATTATTTGAGAACATATACACTGACATGCATAAAGCCTAATACAAAAAAAGGAAAAAATAATATTTGATTCATTGAAGCGACTCGAAAACAAAAAGACTCAAAAATAAAATGAAACAAAAATAGTGTTATTAACTGTATATAATTAAATAACAAGCAAATCATTTTTAAAAACAAAAAGGTCACAAGTCCAAACTATAATTTGTGACAAGTAATGTAATTTTTTTTAGCATAAGTAGAGGCTTTCTGTAATGACCTGATTCTGTCGTTAGGAAAAACCAATGGAAAAAGAATTGGGGTCAGAAAACTTTTTGGTAGCAACTTGGAATTTTCTAACCTAGTCTAGATTTGGACGAAATTGGAGTCAGTAAGGTCTAGAGAAATTTGGTAACGAATGAGAGATCTAATTATGAATTTGATTATATGAATGGATAGCTAAGACATTAAGGAACCCGTACAACTTTACAGAATTGAATTCGGGCGAGTAGAACTTCCGAAAATGATCTTAGCGTGAACATGTGGTTTTTGAAGGTCAAGGGTTGAAGGTGTGTTGCGAAATGGGGGCTTGGAATTCAAATTCCAACATCCTGTCTCCGTGCATGCCGCCGTAGCGGGATGGGTTCTGCTATAGCGGGACAGATGCGACTTAAGTCGGAAATAAACCTCAAAAACATTTTATTCTGCACTTTTCGACTTTGAGAGCTAAGGAACGACCCCAGGTGTGTTCTTGGCGGTTTTTCACCATTCTTGAGGCTAAAGGTAAGGTTTTTACTCCCCGAATCCATGTTTCGATCCGTAGAACTTAGTTTCTTGGGTAATTATCGACGGTGGAAAAAGCCCTAATCTGGGTATGGGGATCATGGGTTTGGTCTAGGGTTATTGAGTTCGTTATAATTCGGATAATTAGACCTTTGATTGTTGATCCTTGCATATAACTTGTTGTTTAAGTAGACCTAGAACAAGCGTAACGAATTCGGAAAAGGGAAGATTCAAGTGCCTTAGGGGATTCAAGCTTGGATTCGAGGTAGGTGATGGTTTTGATTTCATGTTGTGTGATGTATGTTCTCTCTTGCTTCATTATGATACGTGTATGTATGCGAATGTTGCATTATTGATCACACTAGTTGTAAATGAGATAGATGAATGCCATGAATCATGACTTAATTGTATGATTATGAGAATATACTTGTGATTGTGATTGTGGCTTGTTGAATGGATCGGGTGTTGCGTTCCGACACACTAACTTGGATAGGTTGCCACGTTCTGACATAAATAGCTAGATCGGTTTCCACGTTCCGGCATAAATATATGGATCGGTTGCCACGTTCCGACATAATCATTGGATCGGGTACCACGTTCTGGTATGCTAACAGTTTGTGTTTGGGTTCCATGAGAGGACCATTGACTTGTCATAACTGTGTAAATCTTGAAATTGTGAAGTTGTATGTTGTTTCGTAAATGATGATGATATTGTATATGTTCAGTATATGCATGTTATTATTATGTTGTAATGACTTATATATATTGCACTTAGTGGGATAGCTGCGTGATCCTACCAGTACGTTGTGGTTGTGTACTGATACTGCCGTTGCTCTTTCTTTGTTGAGTACAAGGCATCTTCAGGCGGCTATTGACATACCTCGCTTAGAAGATTAGTGATCGTTTGAATTCAAGAGTGAGCCAGTTCTTCCTGCCATGAGTTCTCTTTCTGTTTATGTCCATATTTTGGACTTAGACTTTCTAGTTAGTTATTAGCACATTAGTTGGGGTTGTAACACTTCTTGTTTAGACTTATGGTTCATTGTTAGAGTTTTGGTACATTGACTTTCAAGTTCTAGGGGTTATTTCCGCAATGTTAGTTTTGGTTGTTAGACTTTTGTTGTAGTTTATGGGAACTCCCTATCTTTTCCTTAGCATTTAAACCTACTTTCGTATCTTTAAATGCCTTAGTTGTTTGGTTCTTTGGTTAGCTAATTAGTATTAATGGTTCTTCCACCGAAGGGTTAGTGAGGCTGCCAATCACGATGGTCTGGGTCGTGACAAAGTTGGTATCATAGCCCTAGGTTCGTTGATCTCATTGTACCAAAATGAGTCTAGTAGTGTCTTGCGGAACGGTACAAAAACGTCCGTACTTTTCATGAAAGGCTATAGGACTTTAGGAAAAACTCACTTATTTCTACTCTTTCATGCTATGACTTGAATCTAATTGGTTTCTGGGTGATACAAATTGGTATCTTTCCTCCTTCACTCTATAGTCCGAACTAGAGCAACAAAAGTGGTAACACCATCACTAGCAATAGAGGATGTGTATATACTACCGACAGTTGAATAGGGTCACCATTCGGAACAAGTATCCACTGCCTCAGATAAATGATATTTTGACCAGTTGCAGGGTGCATCAATTTACATTTTTGCTCTTGTACTGGGAGACTGGTAACGGTCATCTATGGAACAAACTAATTTAGAAATCGGGCTTGTCTGTGAGTTGTAACTTGAAAACTGTGAATGCGTGTTCCTTGTTGCCTGAATTAACTGTGAATGTGGAAGTTGCATTTGCTTGGATGTGATGATCATGTGCACAATAAGTGTGGGTCTAAATTTTGATATGTGCAATATGCTGGTTGAATTGATTGAAACTATGCAAGTTGTAACTGTTGAGTATCGTGAAACTTGTTGTGAAAAGAAGGTCACGACTAAGTTTGATGCAAGGGTCTAGATAATGTACGAGGTGATTCGTAAGAAAGATTTGGATGTGTCTTGCGCTTGAGTAAAAACCGCGTGAGTGTTTGGGTGTATCACGGGGATGTGTGGGTTATGGTGTTGAATTAATGAGAATGAGTTGGATTGTGTATCGTTGGATTGACTCGGGGTAGACAATGATTATCCTAGTTCAGAGGATTATCCTAAATTGCTCAGTAAAGCTGAAAACCATTGGGAGATTTAGAAAAGAGAAAAACCCTAGAAAAAATTTATTGACATGGTACTGTTTCTGTCTGAGCCGTTGGGGTGGGATTTTTCCGCCAGCGTGAGGCCGCCAAAGAGACGATTCCCCGCCAGAGTGGGACAGGGCGAGACAGAAACTCAGCCCTGCCTCCTCTGTTTTTCCTAGGTCTCCTTATAGAACCCGAATCGAATCTGAACTAACCCCTACAATCCAATCATTGTTCAGCAATCAAGGATAGACTATAAAACCTTGTAATAAATCGAATGCTGTCAAAAACAGTAGAAAATCTAGCATATATGTGCTTACAAAAACAAAAAGGGGTGTGCGAAATTTTCTAAGTGTGATTTTTGGTTGACTTCAGTTGCCTTTTTGGGGCATGTAGTTTCAAGTGAAGGGGTAATGATAGATCCCCAAAAGATTGAATGAGTCAGGAATTGGGTCTGACCTAGTTTTGTGACTGAAATTAAGAGTTTTGTGGGGCTCGCTAGCTACTATCATCATTTGTGAAGGGATTAAGGTCATATTTGCAGATTCAAGTTTATAGGTGACAACATTCAAGAAGTTTTGGTAAGGAACGGTTAGATAATGAACACCTTTACTTTGGAAAATGCTTTTAGTATTGCTGTCATAACATGTATGGGTTGTTTAGCGAATGATGAATTTAAGTTATGGAGGTTAGAAGCTATACTATGATTTCATGGATTGATTGTATATCAAGATGATAGGGCTCAATATTATGCATTTTCGGGCAACATCGAGGCTGAGGGTCTGATGCAGTGATCAAAAGTACTATTATTGTTTGTGACCGGATAGCTAATGTGTTGTTTGATCCGGGTTCTACTTATTCTTATGTGTCTGTGCGATTTGCCTCATAATTTGATATGATTTGTGATATACTTTATGCCCCCATCCATGTTTCTACCCCAGTTGGAAAGTCTATCATAGTCACCCATGTCTATCATGCTTGTCCTATTTTGTTTATGAGTTTTCAGACTTGGGGGCTGATTTGGTGATTTTGGATATGATTGACCTTGATATAATCTTAGGCATGACTTGTTTGTCCCCACATTATGCTGTGCTTAATGGTAATGCTAAGTCGGTAACTCTAAAGATCCTGGGTAGGGAAGGTTAGAGTGGGAAGGGGGTACAAGCCTAAGTCAGCTAAGGTCATATCTTTCGTGCGGGGTAGGAAATTGGAAGGGCAGGATTGTTTGGCGTAATGGCTCATATTCGGGATGTTGAGGTTGAGTCTCTCTCTATTGATTCTATTTCCTGTGGTGTTAGAATTTAGAGAAGTGTTTCCGACTGATTTGTCTGGTATGCCTCCGGATAGAGATTTAGATTTCTGCATTGACTTGGAAATTGACATTCACCTCATTTCCATCTCTCCGTATCGTATGGCTCCGACAGAATTAAGAGAGTTTAAGGCTCAAATCCAAGAGCTTCTTGATAAGGTTTCACCCGTCCTAGTGCTTCCCCGTGGGGTGCTCATATCTTGTTTGTTAAGAAGAAGGAGGGCAATATGAGGACCAATGATTTTATCTTAAGACATAAGGGTGTGGATTAATACTGCAATGACAAGCTTATGGATAAAGAAAGTCCCATTGAGTATACTTGGGTGAAGGCAATGGAAGATTTTAGTAAGAAAGTGCGTATAAACATTAGGTTAGTTCATTGAATTTAATGAGTATACCTGAGTTTGAGGTGTCGTGTTGATGAAAAGGTTGGCTTTGTAGTGATAGTCAGGGCTGACTGAGCATAATGGTAATGAGAGTTCGTGATGGATTGCGACGGGATGCAAATATATAATTAGATTGTTGGTTAAGTGAAATTTGTATAGTAATTACGACTTGCGAGTATCTAAGGTTGTGGCTTTCTAATATTTGGTGAGTAGCATGGTTGTATGGAAAGTTTTAAGAGATGGTGGGACACCACTCAAATAGAATTTTAAAGAGCTAGAGTCATAATGAAGAAAAATAATGGGATGTAGTACAACCTTTAGAGAGAGGTGAGAGCAAGAATATTTTATTTTATTGCAAAGACTAAAGAGATATCTTTAGAGGGGTAGATAATTGGGTTCAGAGATGTGTGATTTCATTCGTTTTGTTGTTGCTATAGTAATAGTGTCACAAGTCCATCAGATTTGGTTAAAAACTATTGGAAATGACTTGAGAAAGGAGTGTGCAGACATTAGCTTGAGTGTGATGATAAGTGTTTTGGTCTTATTTTTGAGTTTAGTAATGAGTACGATGTAATTTTAGCAAAGGATATTGTAAGATCGATGGAGATGCGATCAATGATAAGCGAAGATCCACGAATTCATAAAAATCTTCAAGGTACAAGCTAATGTTGATAGATAAGGGGATTGTATTATACGGTTGAATTAACAATTCATGTTTTTCATTGTAAGTCTACACTCGTGGTGAGATATGTTGTCAAGGTGAGAAATGATCAATTGTACCCAGTATTGAGCATTTGAAAGGACTTACACATGGGTTGAGTCGTAAAGTTTATTACTATTGATTGTTAAGTACCTAAGAAAGGTTTCATTTAAAAAGTGTTGGGTTATAATAAGGTAAATGGTAATAGTGTTACGATGGTTGTTAGTATTGTGAGTATGATTCACTAGCTGTGCTCTCATGTGTTTTAACTTTTGTGGGTGGATCCCTAGTGATGGATTAGGGGTACTAAATCCTGTGATGTTCTATTGGTTGAGTGAGAAGATTGGAAAGATTTTGTTATTTCGAATGACATAATTGGTGTTGTCTTGGAGTTGATAAAAGTATTTTAGTGGTTCTACATGTACCACCTTGCTTATGAGAGTTCATAGAAGAGCTACCATGTGTAATTATGGTTGTCCGACAATCTTAATATTCTTCTAGTCGTCAAGGTCATGTATTGATTAAGTGTGATTGAATGTAGGGATCATTGAATCCCATTCTACTGTTCTTAAAGAGGTAATCACAATTACTAAATCTAACATTTCGATAGAATTGTTAGAAGGTTGGTATGCTTGGACATATCCCTCGATGAGTATTTGAGGTCTAAAGATCAAATTGTTATAACTTAAGCTCATGGGAATTTGGGTTGTGAGATGGAGATGTTGATAAGAACCATGATTGTTTGGGTATTATGATTGTGTGTTGGTTGGTTCAAGTTCACCTCTAATTTTGGCGAGTTTGGACTTAGGATTTTATCATGATTATGTGAGAAAAGATTCATCTTGATGTTGTGTCAAAGTCCTTGATAGCATGTTGCATACATGTGAACGATCAACTTTGGTGGTTATAGGAAATATCATTGTTGTTAGTTAAGTGCACATACAATAATAATTATCACTCGAGTATTGTGATGACTTCATTGAGGCATTGTATGGAAGGATGTGTAGGTATTCAATTGGTTGGTTTGGGAACGAAGTTTATATCATAAAGTGAGACTCAGTTGTGTTAGACAAGACCTTCTGTATAAAGAAGAACCGTTTGAAATTCTTGATCGTGATGTCCGAAAGCTAAGGGCATGCTAGACAAGTATCCCTTGTTGTTCAGTGATTCAAGTACTACCCTACCCTTACTTTAGCCAGTCTTCCCTAGTTGATCACTCGGGGACGAGTGATGGATTGGTATCTATTGTAACGACCTGCTTCTGTCGTTAGGGAAAAGCCATTGTGAAAAGAATTGGGGTCAGAAACCTTTTGGTAGCAACTTGGAATTTCCTAACCTAGTTCAGATTTGGACGAAATCGGAGTCAGTAAGGTCTAGAGAAATCTGGTAACGAATGAGAGATCTAATTATGAATTTGATTACTTGAATGGATAGCTAAGACGTTAAGGAACCCGTACGACTTTATGGAATCGAATTTGGGCGAGTAGAACTCCCGAAAATGATCTTAGCATTAATGGTTGGTTTTTGAAGGTCAAGGGTTGAAGGTGAGTTATGAAATGGGGGCTTGGAATTCAAATTCCAACATTCTGTCTTCGTGCATGCTGCCGCAGCAGGATGGCTGCCGTAGTAGCAGGACAGATGCGACTTAAGTAGGAAATAAACCTCAAAAACATTTTATTCTGAACTTTTCGACTTTGAGAGCTAAGGAATGACCCCAGGTGTGTTCTTGATGGTTTTCACCATTCTTGACGCTAAAGGTAAAGTTTTTACTCCTCGAGTCCATGTTTTGATTCGTAGAACTTAGTTTCTTGGGAATTATCGATGGGGGAGGGTTTTGATATGGGAATTATGGTTGAAAAATCCCTAATCTGGGTATGGAGATCATGGATTTGGTCTAGGGTTATTGAGTTCGTTATAATTCTGATAATTAGACCTTTGATTGTTGATCCTTGCATATAAATTGTTGTTTGTAGACCTAGAACAAGCGGAACGAATCCAGAAAAGGGAAGATTCAAGTGCCTTAGGGGATTCAAGCTTGGATTCGAGGTAGGTGATGGTTGTGATTTCATGTTGTGTGATGTATGTTCATTCTTGCTTCATTATGATACGTGTATGTATGCTAATGTTGCATTATTGATAACACTAGTTGTAAATGAGATAGATGAATGATGAATGTCATGAATCATGACTTGATTGTATGATTATGAAAATATACTTGTGATTGTGATTGTGGCTTGTTGAATGGATCAGGTGTTGCGTTTCGACACACTAACTTGGATGTGTTGCCACGTTCCAACATAAATGGATGGATCGGTTGCCACCTTCCGGCGTAAATATATGGATCGGTGTATTTTGTCATAATCATTGGATCGGGTACCACGTTCCGGTATGCTAACAGTTTGGATTTGGATTTCATGAGAGGACAATTGAATTGTCATAACTGTGTAAATCTTGAAATTGTGAAGTTGTACGTTGTTCGTAAATGATGATGATATTGTATATGTTCGGTTCATCTATGTTATTATTATGTTTTAATGACTTATATATGTTGCACTTAGTGGGATAGCCGTGTGATCCTACCAGTACACTGTGGTTGTATACTGATACTGCACTTGCTCTTTCTTTGTTGAGCACATGGCATCTTCAAGCTGCTATTGACAGACCTCATTTAGAATATCAGTGATCGTTCGAATGGAAAGGTGAGCCAGTTCTTCCGGGTTGCCATGAGTTCTCTTTTTCTTTATGTCCATAATTCGGACTTAGATTTTCTAGTTAGTTATTAGCACATTAGTTGGGGTTGTAACCCTTCTTGTTAGGCTTAAGGTTCATTGTTAGAGTTTTGGTACATTTACTTTCAGGTTCTAGGTGTTAGTTCAACAATGTTAGTTTTGATTGTTAGACATTTGTTGGAGTTTATGAGAACTCCCTATCTTTTCCTTAACATTTAAACCTGCTTTCATATCTTTAAATGCCTTAGTTGTTTGGTTCTTTGGTTAGCTAATAAGAATTAATGATTCTCCCATCGGAGGGTTAGTATGGGTGCCAATCATGATGGTCTGGGTCGTCACAAAGCTGGTTGGGCAGGGCTGTTTGGCTTATTTGGCTCATATTCGGGATGTTGAGGTTGAGTCCCCTTCTTTTGAGTCTATTCGAGAAGTGTCAGAATTTAGAGAAGTATTTCCTAATGATTTGTCTGGTATGCTTTCGGATAGAGATATAGACTTCTGCATCGATTTAGAGATTGGTACCCGTCCCATTTCCATCCCTCCGTATCACATGGCTTCGGTAGAATTAAGAGAGCTTAAGGCCCAAATCCAAGAACTTCATGATAAGGGATTTATTTTTCCTAGTGCTTCCCCGTGGGGTGCTCCAATTTTGTTTGTTAAGAAAAAGGATGGTAGTATGTGGATGTGTATAGATTACCGGTAATTGAATAGGGTCACTATTCGAAACAAGTACCCATTGCCTCGAATAGATGATCTTTTTGACAAATTGCAAGGTGGATCAATTTTCTCTAAGATTGATCTAAGGTCTGGCTACCATCAATTAAAGATTATGCCTAAGGATGTGCCCAAGACAGCGTTTAGAACCCGCTATGGGCACTATGAGTTACTAGTTATGTCATTCGGGTTGACTAATGCGCCTGTAGCTTTTATGAGTTTAATGAATGGTGTGTTCAAGCCATTTCTTGATTTATTCGTCATAGTCTTTATTGGTGATATTTTGGTCTATTCGAGAACTGAGGAAGAGCATGTCGACCATCTTCGTATTGTTTTGGGTGTTCTTGGGAAACAAAAGTTATATGCGAAATTCTCTAAGTGTGAATTTTGGCTGACTTCGGTTGCATTTTTGGGACATGTAGTTTCAAAAGAAGGGGTAATGGTAGAACCCCAAAAGATTGAGGTGGTTAAGAATTGGGTTCGGCCTAGCTGTGTGACTGAAGTTAGGAGTTTTGTGGGGATCGCTAGCTATTATCGTCGATTTGTGAAGAACTTTGCTTCTATCGCCACTCACTTGACAAATTTGACCAAAAAAGAGGTACCCTTCGAATGGACTAAAAAATGTGAGGAGAGCTTCCAAAGGCTCAAGACTCTCTTGACCACCACAACTATTTAGCATTACCGGTTGAAGGTAAAGATTTTATTGTTTATTGTGATGCTTCACATTCTGTTTTGGGTGTTGTGTTGATGCAGGATAAGAATGATACACCTTATGCATCACGTTAATTGAAGGTGCATGAGAGGAATTACCCAACACATGATTTGGAGTTGGCATTGGTAGTGTTCACTCTTAAGATCTGGCGGCATTACCTCTATGGTGTTAAGTGTGAGGGTTTACTGATCATCGTAGTTTGCAGCATGTGTTCACTCAAAAGGATCTGAATTTGAGACAACGAAGGTGGATGGAGTTGCTCAAGGATTATGATGTGACCATTTAATACCATCCGGGTAAGGCTAATGTGGTGGCAGACCCTTTGAGTCGAAAAGAGGTGAGTATGGGTAGTTTAGCTTGCTTGAGTGTAACTAAGCGACCTTTGGCAACGGAGATTCAGACCTTGGAGTCTAAGTTCATGCAGTTGGGCATCTCAGAGAAAGGTGGGTTGTTAGCTAGCATTGAAGTTAGGGACATGTTTATTGAAGAGATCAAGGCCAAACAATTTGAGGATGAAAATTTGAATGAACTTAAGAAGAAGAGTGTGATTGGTAAGGCACAAGAGACCACTCTTGATGCGGAAGGTGTGCTCAGTTTTAAAGGAAGAATTTGTGTTCCTCGAGTTGATGACTTGATTCAAAAATTGTTGATAGAATCCCATGGTTCGCGATATTCCATTCATCCGGGTGTGACCAAGATGTATCGAGATTTGAAGCGAATTTATTGGTGTCCGAGCATGAAGAAGGATATAGCGGAGTTTGTGGTTAAGTATCAAAATTGCCAACAAGTAAAATATGAGCACCAAAGGCATGAAGGTTTGCTTCAAAGAATGCCAATTCTAGAATGGAAGTGGGAGAGGATAGCCATGGATTTTGTGGTTGGTCTTCCCAAGACTTTGGGAAGTTTGATCTATTTGGGTAGTGGTTGATAGATTGACTAAGTCATCCAATTTTATTCCGATAAGAATAGATTACAATGCTGAACAATTGGCTAAGGTGTATGCGAAATAGATAGTGAGGTTGCATGGGGTGCCCCTTTCTATCATCTCAGACCGTGGTACTTAGTTTACGTCCAAGTTTTGGAGGAAATTACATGATGAATTGGGCACACAACTCACTTTTAGTACTGCTTTCCATCCACAGATGGACAGACAGTCGGAGAGGACTATTCAAGTGTTAGAAGACATGTTGAGGGCATGCGTGATGGATACTGGAGGACATTGGGATAAGTTCTTACCTTTGTGTGAATTCTCTTATAATAATAATTACCAATCCAGCATTGATAAAACACCATTTGAGGCACTTTTTGGGAGGGGATGTAGAACACTCATAGGGTGGTTCGAGGTTAGAGATGTGAAACCTTAGGGGGTTGATTTAGTGAAGGATGCTCAAGATAAGGTGAGGAGTATTCAAACTACGCTTTTAGCGGCCTAGAGTAGGCAGAAGAAGTATGTGGACCATAAGGTAAGAGACATGACATTCCACACTGGTGAGAATGTTCTTCTTAAGGTATCATCCATGAAAGGGGTGAAAAGATTTGGCAAGAAAGGCAAGCTAAGTCCGCGATATATTGGTCCCTTTGAGGTTCTTGAATGCGTAGGGCCAGTGGATTATAGATTGGATTTGCCTCCTAACCTATCGGGAGTTCATCCGGTATTCCATGTGTCCATGTTGAAGAAATATCATGGTGACGGTGATTACATCATTAAATGAGACTCAATTTTGTTAGACAAAGACCTCCAATATGAGGTGGAACCGATTAGAATTCTTGATAGTGATGTGCGTAAGCTGAGGACCAAGGAGATTAAGTCCGTGAAAGTTCAATGGAACTTTTGTGGGCGGATCCCTAGTGGTGGATCAGGGGTACCAAATCTTGCGATGTTCTATTGGTTGAGTGGGAAGATTGGAAAGATTTGGTTATTTCGAATGACATAATTGGTGTTGTCTTGGAGTTGTTAAAAGTATTTTAGTGGTTCTACATGTACCACCTTGCTTATGAGAGTTCATAGAAGAGCTACCATGTGTAATTATGGATGTCCGACAATCTTAATATTCATCTAGTCATCAAGGTCATGTATTGATTATGTGTGGTTGAATGTGGGGATCATTGAATCCAATTCTACTGTTCTTAAGAGGTAATCACAATTACTAAATCTAACATTTTGATAGTGTTGTTAGAAGGTTGGTATGCTTGGACATATCCCTCGATGAGTATTTGAGGTCTAAAGATCAAATTGTTATAACTTAAGCTCATGGGAATTTGGGTTGTGAGATGGAGATGTTGATAAGAACCATGATTGTTTGGGTATTATGATTGTGTGTTGGTTGGTTCAGGTTCAACTCTAATTGTGGCGAGTTTGGACTTAGGATTTTATCATGGTTTTGTGAAAAAAGATTCATCCCGATGTTATGTCAAAGTCCTTGATAACATGTTGCAGACATGTGAACGATCAACTTTGGTGGTTATAGGGAATACATTTTTTGTTAGTTAAGTGCACATACAACAATAATTATCACTGGAGTATTGTGATGACTTCATTGAGGCATTGTATGGAAGGATGTGTAGGTATTCAATTAGTTGGTTTGGGGACGAAGATTATATCATAAAGTGAGACTCAGTTGTGTTAGACAAGACCTTCTGTATGAAGAAGAACCGGTTGAAATTCTTGATCGTGATGTCCGGAAGCTAAGGGCATGCTAGGCAAGTATCCCTTGTTGTTAAGTGATTCAAATACTACCCTACCCTTACTTTAGCCAGTCTTCCCTAGTTGATCACTCGGGGACGAGTGATGGGTAAATTGATATCTATTGTAACGACCTAATTTTGTCGTTAGGGAAAAGCCAATGGGAAAAGAATTAGGGTCACAAAACTTTTTGGTTGCAACTCTGAATTTCCTAACCTAGTCCAGATTTGGACGAAATTAGAGTCAGTAAGGTCTAGAGAAATCTGGTAACGAATGAGAGATCTAATTATGAATTTGATTATATGAATGGATAGCTACGACGTTAAAGAACCCTTACGACTGTACAAAATTAAATTCTGGCGAGTAGAACTCCCAAAAATGTTCGTAGTATGAACATGTGGTTTTTGAAGGTCAAGAGGTGAAGATGTGTTGTCAAATGGGGGCTTGGAATTCAAATTCCAACATTCTGTCTCCGTGCATGCCGTAGCAGGATGGCTGCCACTGTAGCGGGACAGATGCGACTTAAGTCGGAAATAAACCTCAAAAACGTTTTATTCTTCACTTTTCGACTTTGAGAGCTAAAGAACGACCCCATATGTGTTCTTGATGGGTTTTCACCATTCTTGAGGCTAAAGGTAAGGTTTTTACGCCCCGAATCCATGTTTCGATCCGTATAACTTAGTTTCTTGGGTAATTATCGACGGGGGATGGTTTTGATCTAGGAATTATGGTGGAAAAATCCCTAATATGGGTATGGGGATCATGGGTTTGGTCTAAGGTTATTGAGTTCGTTATAATCCGGATAATTAGACCTTTGATTTTTGATCATTGTGTTTAAATTGTTGTTTGTACATTTAGAACAAGCGGAACAAATTCGGAAAAGGGAAGATTCAAGTGCCTTAGGGGATTCAAGCTTGTATTCGAGGTAGGTGATGGTTGTGATTTTATGTTTTGCGTGATGTATGTTAGTAATTGCTTCATTGTAAGGCATACATGTATGTGAATGAAGCCTATTGATCACACCTAATGTAAATGAGTATGAACGAAGAACTACATCCCATGAATCACCTCTTGTTGTATGATTGTGAGAATATACATTGTGATTGTGATTGTGGTTTGTTGAATGGGCGGGTGTCACGATCTGACACACTAACTAGGATCGGTTGCCACGTTTCGGCATTAACATGGGAGCGGTTGCCAGGTTCCGGCATAAACATGGAATCGGTTGCCACGTTCTAGCATAAATATTGGATCGGGTACCACGTACTGGTACGCTAACAGTTTGGGTATGGGTTCCATGAGAGGACCATTGAATTGGGTTCCATGAGAGAACCATTGATTGTTATATCTGCTTGACATAACTGTATATCTTTAGAATGTGGAATTATGCAATTGCTCCTTAAATGAGAATCGATGTGTGTGTGTGTATATATATATATATATTCTGTGCATGTATGTGTTTACCTTATTGTAATTTTGATATATGTTGTGCTTACTGGAATAGCCGTGTGATCCTACTAGTACACTGTATTTGTGTACTGATACTGCACTTGCTTGTTCTTTGTTGAGTACAAGACATCTTCAGGCAGCTATTGATAGACCTCAGCTAGGTGACTATTAAGTGTGATCGGATTCAAGGGTGAGCCAATTCTTTCAGGCTGCCATGGATCTTTCTTGTTTAAGTCCACTCTTTCCAGACTCAGACTATTTGTTTAAGGTGTTGTACCCCTCGTTCTTAGATTTGTCGTTAGTAGAGTTTTGGTACAATGACTTTCAGGTTCTAGGGGTTGAATTTCCGCATTAGTTTGGTTAGTTATTTGTTGAAACCTTTGGAGTTTATGGGAACTCCATATTTATTGTCATTTAAACCCACTTCCGTAACTTTAAATGCCTTAGTTTTGATTTAGTTGTGTAGTTTTTGGTTAAGTTTTTTGGTTTGGGTTGTAGTAATGGTTCTCCCACTGGAGGGTTAGTGTGGGTGCCAATCACGACGGTTTGGATCGTGACACTTTCTATATTAAAATTAAGTCCAGGATTTGATTTCAAATATATCTTTCCACTACACAAATCATTTTAATCTTAGAAATATTCATAACAAATCTAACAATGCTAATTTGTTCTTCGCTTAACTCTAGTCAAATTTGTCATGTATATCATTATTCAATCCGATAATTTTAAAATTTCAGCTCTAAAATCACATGCAAATAATAATTTCTTCGAGTAATCCTACATGTAGCTAAATAACTCCTTGTATTGAGAATCTTTCCTACTAAGACATGTAAAAAATTAACAATGCTTTTAATTTCTTTTCATGATTCGTTATCTATGGTTAAAGTGAAAATTCAACTCATTGTGTGCCCACTTGAAATCTTAACTATCATCAAAACTTTATACTTCTTTTTCTAACAGTTCATAACCTAACAATAATTTAGAGGGTTGTATAGAGTTATTTGAGTGAGGAATTTGTTTCAACATAGAAGTCGTATTTTTTTCTTGTATTGAAATTGAAACGTCTGACAGACTCTAAGTACCTGAGTAATTTTTTTTCCATTTGGAGACTCTTAAGTCTTGGCTTTCATATTTCGAACATTACATTACAATTCAAGAGATTTTTTCTAAATTGAGTTGTAAATAATAGACTAATAAAGTTATAGTCATGTCCGTAATTTTATCTTAATTTCACCTAGCTTTCATATGAAATTCACCTTGTAATTCTTTACAGTGACGTAAGAGATAAAGTAAAAAAAAATATTTAATTTATATGATCAAACACTTATTAAGTATGGTCCCTTAGTTCTTTTCTTTTGTGTTTTGAGGATCAATTATATTAATTTTGATTAATATTTTAAGGTATATAATTTTATTTAATTAAATTGATTTTCTAAATACAAAATATGAAAATATTTCTAGCGAATAGGAATAATTATTATTTGCAAGATAACCAATTAATTCCTATCTCTAAGAGTAAATGAGTAATGCTTTTTTATTCGAAGAGTCTTTGAGTTAATTCCTTGAATGGTTATTTTTGTTTATGAAATTGTTAATTTTTTTAAATAGTTTTTTAGAATTATACAATACTCAACTGTTATATTACTATTTTCAAAATTTACTAAATATTACAAAAGATTACTTCTCTCCTAGTTGACATTCCATGCCACATTAAATATTTTATTCAATTCAGATTTGAAATTCTTAATTATTAGGAGAAAACAAAAATAAAATATTACCATTCTAGAAGAATTTTTTTATGAATTTTTTATTATTTGCTAACACATACTTTGTAAACAAATTTAAAAAAAACATATGCTTTTACATACATAAAGCCTGATAATATTATAATATAGAGAGCAATAATATTCATTTGGAAAAGAAAAAAAAAATCTTTTAACTTGATAGAATTAAATAACAAGCAAATCAATGGAAAAAAAATAAGATCACAAGTCCAAACTTAGTAATAAATATTGAAATATTTTTATTTATTTTAGCATAAGTATAGGCTTTCTACATAAAAATTAATGACATTAATTCCATCTTCTGTTGGAGCTCCATGAATTTTCAAATATCTCCAACTATTCTTTTCAACATAATAAAAGTTACAAAATAAAATACTATTTTTCATTGCAATAAATATAATCTCTCCATCACGAGAATCATAGAATCCTTGAGGTGGACAATATTTTGGTTTCGATATATCTTCCATATCTTTCCATTGCGGAGGAATGTGAATGCCATGACTCTTCCATTTTTCTTTTTCAGAATTTTCTAAAATCCACAAATCATTTTGACCAGTGAAACATCCCCAACAGTCTAGCAATGCTATTTTGCCCTTGACTTCAATCAAATCATAATCAAATATATTGTCACATATATCATTATCCAATTCAATAACTCTGAAATTTTCAGCTCTTACATCAAATGCAACTATTGATTTCTTCGAGTAATCCATCATGTAGTTAACTCCTTAAATAGAGTAACTTTTTATACTAAAACATGGGAAAAAAATGAAACATACCTTCAATTTTTCTCCATGATTTGTCTATGCTTAAAGTGAAAACAAAATTTTGTACATGCCCACGTGAATTATCAACCTACATCAAAACTTTGTCTTTTTTCTACGGGTTCATAGCCTAGTGAATAGTAATATGAAGATTCAACTGAGTGAGAATTTTTTCCCTGATAAGGAAGTAGTACCATTTTTCTCGTATTGGGATTGAA
Organism: Solanum acaule; assembly: GCA_036250505.1. Classification (NCBI taxonomy): domain Eukaryota; kingdom Viridiplantae; phylum Streptophyta; class Magnoliopsida; order Solanales; family Solanaceae; genus Solanum; species Solanum acaule. The sequence goes on along the minus strand of JAJOOR010007457.1, from coordinate 3,511 downwards.
AATTCTAACAGGCTCCTTGCCGTACTTCCAGATGCAGTATGAACCATTAACGCATGGTCCATTGAAATATTGATCGTGACAATCAAAAGTCCATCTAGATGTATTTCCTTCTTCGTTTAGATCTACAACGTATAGATCTTCAGCTTTCCCCATAAGGAATTTTGTTCCACCGTAGCGAGTCATAGAACGTAGGTGATGGACACGAATAAAAGCTGAATCCAACACAAGGACATCAAAAAATTTGGAAATGCACCTAAAGAGCATCAATGACAAAACAGGAAGCCATAGGATATTTCAACAATTAGTTCTTTAGGAAGAGTAGGAATTCTTCTTATAGGTATCATATTTGTATCCTAAGTGGAGGCTGAAGACTGAGTAAGTCAAACTAAAGTCTTTGCAAACTTTTATAAGTAGGCTAAATTTTCCTCATTAAATGTTTTATTTGACTTTATTATCTACTTGTATTAAAACATTTGCGTTGGATTAAATTTATATTAAGTTGATATGATTCAAATAATTTTTTATTTTTTTAACTTGACTTAACAGGAAATTAATTAAGTAAATAAGATTTTAAAATTATGTATATATATGGCGATAATTAAGGATATGTATAATTTACTAAAATGCAATTTTAGTTGATATACCATATGAAAAGGTCCAAATTAAAGATCACTTGTCGAAAAAGAAAAAAAAAATTCTTTATGAAACAAACTAAAAAGGATTATAAGATAAATTAATTAAAATTAAAAAATAATTAAATTTATATATTCAAAACTATACAAATTAATTATTTATCTATAAGAGCAAATGAATAATATTTTTTCTATTTGTGTGGACTCTCTTGAGTCTTGCCTCTCTACAAAGATTAGTCAGCTCACATATATCAAACATTATATATAAGTAATGTTCTGATTGAGTTAATTTATTAAATAGTTATTTATATTTCAAAAATTGTCTATTAATTAAAATTATATTTGGTTTTTTATAACTATAAAAATCACTCAATTATTTTTTTTCCTCAAAAATGCTAAACAAAAAAAATTATTCTCTTTTAGTTGACATGCCATGTCACATTAAATACTTTATTCAATTCAAATTTGAAAAGAGAAAGAATATAAAATATTACCTTTTGAGAAGAATTATTTTATGATCTTTTTTTAAAAGATCATTTGAGAACATATACATTGACATGCATAAAGCCTAATATAAAATAAAGAAAAATAATATTTGGTTCATTTGAATCAACCCGAAAAAAGAGAGAGACAAAAGCAGTGTTATTAACTTTATAGAATTAAATACCAAGCAAATCATTTTATTTTATTTAAAAAAAGGTCACAAGTCCAAACTTTAATTTGTGACAAGCAATGTAATTTTTTTTAGCATAAGTAGACGCTTTCGACATTAAAATTAAGTCCAAACTTTTATTTCAAATATATCTTTCCACTACACAAATTATTTTGATCATAAAAATATTCATAACAAATCTAACAATGCTAATTTGTTCCTCACTTCTATAAAACTGTATTAAAATATTTTGTCATCTATATCATTACTCAATCCAACAATTCTAATTTTTCAGCTCTAAAATTTAAATGCAAATAATAATTTCTTCAAGTGATCCAACATGTAGCTAAATAACTCCTTGTATTGAGAAACTCTTCCTACTAAAACATGTAAAAAATCAACGATACTTTAAATCTCATTTCATGATTCATTGTCTATGCTTAAAGTGAAATTTCAACTTCTTGTGTGCCCACTTGAAATCTTAACTATCATCAAAACTTTATACTTTTTTTTTCTAATGGTTCATAACCTAGTGAACAGTAATTTAGAGGGTTGTACAGAGTTATCTGAGTAAGGAATTTGTTTAAGCAAGAGTGTCGTATTTTTTTTCGTGTACAGAAGTTTAAAATTCTAATAGACTCTAAGTACCTGTGTAATTTTTATTTTTTTTCCATTTGGAGACTCTCAAGTCTTGGCTTTCATATTTCAAACATTACATTACAATTCAAGAGATCTTTTCTAAATTGAGTTTTTTTTTGGTAACAAAGATTATATATATATATATATATATTATATAGTAGCATTGGTTACATATGACTCAGAGGCCACAAAATCACAACTAGTAGTGTGATTTGTTACATTAGAGTGCAAAACACTTAGGTTTACTTAGATTATTACTAGTAGTTATAGAGACCCATTTCTTCACTGAGGTGCCTTCTTTATCAGTTTCTAGTTTCTAGCTTCTGTAGCATTGCAGGAGTTGGTGTTGGCAAAATACATATATTATGGCAGATAGTATCCTTGGGTCGCCAAAAATACAACTACTTTATTTCCTTAGCGAAAGTTATGCCGTAGTACTGGATTCCCCAACTTCCTCAATAGTTGCCTGCAAGATAAGATAATCGAGTGAAAAATAGGTTGAGGTTTATATTACCTCCGTTGCATCAGTTTCTACTTCAAGAGGGATGAAGTTGTTTGTGGCAGCCATGAGTAGTCCCTCATGAAGAGCCATAATTTCGTCCATAGTGTGATTAATGGCGTGGATTTTTTTAACAAAGCCAATGACCCAGTTTCCCACGGTGTTTCTAATTACTCCTCCTATGCCGCCCAGATTTGAGGATTTCTTAAAAGCCCCATTGATATACCGTGAGTTTACGGTATTTCTAATACATTTCACTTACAAGTTGTGTGTGTCTAGGGCTTTTTTATATTGGTTTTTATGTGTTTTTATCATGTTTTATAGGAAAGATGTTCAGGCGCGGAAGTATAGAGACAGCTGACAGAAATGCAGAAAAAGGGCATTCACGGAGGAAATCTATGGACCGTAGGTTCATTTACGGTCCGTAGGTGATGACCGTGGATCAGCATGCAAGGTATGGAGGACAAATCAGGGAAATCTGACCAAGTGTGGAACCACGGTGCCCATTGACTGTCCGTAGATTGATCTACGGACCGTACTGTTGATCCGTAGATTGATACTGCGAGGGTTCCAGTACCTGATTTTTGAAGAATCTAAGTGTGGAGCTACGGAGGGGATTAACGGACCGTAGATCGATCTACGGTCCGTACTGCTAGTCCGTCGTTTGCTTTAGAGAAGCTAATTTTTGGAAGCTGAAATATTTTCTAAGTCCTGGCTGACAGAAGGGACTTACGGACCGTAGATCCATCGACGGTCCGTAAGTCAGTCTAATGGATTGAAGACGCGTACCTGAACAAACTTTCCTTAATTTGTTTCCCTTTTAATTTAGGATTTGTTTTCTATAAATAGGGCATGTAAACCTCGTTTTTGGAGGTTAGACATTATTATTCTAGTTTTACTTTGTGACTTTGGAGATTAAGTTGCAACCCTAGCAATTATTGATTTCCTACATTCGTTTTGAAGATTTTGGCTTTGCAATTCAAGTTGAAATTCTAGGTTTATTATTCTCATTACGTAAGTTCATGATTTCTTCATCTAATATTATGAATTGTGTTCTTGCTAATATGGGTAACTAAATCCACAACTAGG